>JAUKPQ010023754.1:0-164754 GCA_032273045.1 Chloridella minuta
TGTGTACAAAAACGGAGTGCCCATAATGACTTGGCGTCCCAAGAAATTTTACAATTTCTATTTTAAGCATCAAGCGGATGCCACAATGTTTACGCTGAAATGGTTATGATCACGGTGAGTGTAATGAGTCCGGCAACGCCGTGGTATCAGGGCTGGAGTCCTTGCATAGACTGGTGCCGAAAAAATTGTCAGGGGCAATGGTATTATCAAACCGAAGGCGTGTTTGACTTTGAGCTAGAGACCGATGCCACAATGTTCATGTTGAAATGGGGGTAAAATATGCCAGTGTTAAATTTGCACAAAGTCAAACGCGAATCCAAAACTCAAGATGTTGAACGTTTGGTTCAATGGCTTGTTGACAATGTAGGTGAGAAAATCACCGACAATGGGTTTTTTGAACAAGCCACACCAGTAGAAGACACTGAAAAATACACAGTAGAACGTAGACGGTTGTACATCGGCAATGGTTGGGAAATTTACATTGATGAAACCTCCAGCAAACGACTAACCGAAGATCAAGCCACCTGGAGCAGACAAACTTATTATGTGGATATCACAGATTCAAAACAGGCATTGATGTTTTCAATGAAATGGCTATGAAGTGGATGTTGATTGTTGCAATGTTCAGTCCTGGCGGTGACTTTGTGGGCAAGTACGAGGTGCCTGCTGCAAGTTTACAAAAATGCAACCACCAACGAAAGATTATACAAGGGCGAGATGAACTTGGTGTGGATCACCGCGCAATATGCGTGACCCGCGAGCATTGGCTGGGTATCAAGCCCATGCCCAATGTACCCATGGATTGACCATTAATTGCCAATTTGTTATAATAGAACAATAGCAAATCAGGAGCAATCATGCAATTTTACAAAGAACTGACAGAGTGGGCACAGACTACACCCAATCATGTGTATTTGTTAAGTGACTCAAAGGACAAGATGTATGCGTACATTCCCGAAGGCACCGACCGCATTCAAGAATTCAAAAATCCTATACGTTTCAGCACCCGTGGCCGTAAGTTTCAACCAGTGGCCAATAGGTGGAACTTCCGAATCACTGTTGAAAAGCCCGCAAACCCAGTCTGGCAAGTGCTGGGCAGCAAAGGTGACACCTACAAAGTTGAATTGGTAGATTCCATGTACACCTGCACCTGCAGTGGGTTCAAGTTCCGAGGCGCATGCCGGCACATAACAGAAATTTCCGGCAAACATAAACCAACATAGTTTGCCAATTGATGTTGTGAATTGCACATGATTACCATATAATGTTTACATGCTGCTGATGCAGCTCAATTATTATGAAAGGTAATTACCATGAAACTTATTAACGAAGATACAAAAACTTACAAAGTGTTTAGCGTTCTACAAAAAGGTGAAAGCATCACCGAAAGCCGCGCAAAGAAATTAGGCGTAGGTAACTTGGCAGCTGAAATCGCTCGCATTCGCCAGCATGGTTTCTGTGTGTACACCAATCAGCGTAAGGCTAAAAACGGTGTTGAAGTCACCGAATACGAATTTGGCAAACCAAGCCGTCGTTTGATCGCTGCGGGTTACAAAGCCATGTCATTGGGCATTGCCTAATAGCAATTTGTACGTTGAACAAAAGGCGCTGCGGCGCCTTTTCCATTGACCAGTTTTTGAGAATACTTTATAATATATACAGTTAGACATCAGGAGCAGACAATGGAATTTCTACTTGGAGTGTTGGTGGGTGTGGTTGTTGCGTTTTTCTACTGGCAATCGGTGATTGTCAATGCCATCAATCAAGCGTTCAATGCAGTGGAAGAAACAGCCGAGGACACTGCTAGAAAACTAGCGGTCACTGTGGAACAAGAAGGTGATCAATTTTTGTTATATCAGCTTGACACCAACAGATTCTTAATGCAAGGCACTAGCCTAGCTGATTTTCAAAAGCAGTTGTCATCACTGAATCTTGATGCTCTCTCAATAGCCAACGGTGACAGCACTGCCGCACAGGCTCTTTTGAAAGCCAGCCAGTCCAACAAGGAATCAAATGAAACTAGCAATAACCAGTGATGTACATCTAGAGTTTGGTGACTTAGATTTTGACAACGATCAAAATGCCGACGTCTTGATACTGGGCGGAGACATTTTCATTGCCGAAGATCTAAATCATCTTGAGCCTGCGCCGACCAATGATGTGATAATTCCATCTCGCATGGCTCTACGTGCCCAGCGTTGTTATGACTTTGTTCAACGCTGTTGTGAACGTTTTCCCAAAGTTGTGTTGATCATGGGCAATCACGAACACTATCACGGTGACTTTGCTGAGTCAACTTGGGTGATTCGCAAGGCCTTTGCTGAGTTTGAAAATTTATATTTCCTTGACAATCAGTTCACTGTGATTGACAACGTGGTGTTCTTTGGTGGTACCTTGTGGACTGACATGAACGGTGAAGATCTCAATACCATGCAACAGATTCGTTTCATGCTGAATGACTATCAATCAGTAAAGAACACCACCAAGCGTGAAGGGTTCTATACTAGAAAATTCTTGCCTGAAGATTCTGTAACAGATCACAAGAAGTTCTTGGAGGAACTCAAAAAGGTCTTGGCAGTGTATCCCACGCAGAAAACTGTGGTGGTGGGGCATCATGCACCCAGCAAAGCCAGCACTCATCCACGTTACAAGTCTGAGGTCATAATGAACGGAGCCTACAGCACCAATCTTGATGACTTTATCTTGGATAATCCCAACATCAAACTATGGACTCATGGACACACTCATGAGGACTTTGATTATATGATTGGCAGTACCCGAGTTGTCTGCAACCCACGTGGCTATGACGGGCACGAGGAACGTGCAGACCATTTTGCATTGAAGTATGTGGAGATTTAATGCGTAATCACTATTGGACTTGCAGCAAATTTGCAGACTGGCTTCGTGGCACACCTAGTCCAGGTGCCCTGTCAGGTAAAGATTGGAAAGCGTGGCACAAAGCAGCAAAGGCAGCACACCCTGTTCGTTATTGGTTGGCCGACGACGGGCTTGACTATCTACAACAATTTGTTTTCTACATTCCGGATAAACTGTATGCCGTCAAATACTACATCAACAATCGTTGGGTCACTCAAACTCATGCTCTCCGAGCTCATCCTCGTGACATCCCTCCTGGCACTTGGTGTGATGTTGGCAACCGTTTTCTTCCATGTTTGTTTAACGAACTGGTGGATTTTGTTGAGGTAGAACTGGCATGGTGGCACATTGCATGGTCAGGACGAGAAGAACGAGCAAAGTATGATGCTCCGTTTTGGAGCACTGGATGGTGGCGTTGGCGCACCTGGCGTTGCCGTCAAGCTGGACTAGATAATCTTGCCTGGCAAAAGACCTGCAACAACACTGACTACACAGCCGATGACGATCCCCACTACGGTGAGCTGACTCCGCAGGCGTTCAATGCCATGGAAATTGAGGCACTTTACAAGTGGTGGACTATAGAACGTCCCGGGCGTATTGATCCGTATGAAGCCAGTGGATGGACGGCCTATTGTGAAAGCAAACGTCAGGCCGGTGGCAGTGTACTGGATACTCTTGATCATGACGATGGTGTTGATACAACACCCATGCACAACAAGATGAATGAACTAGAAGATAGGTATGAAAAGGAAGATGAAGAGATGATGATTCGTCTAATTAAAATTCGCCAAGCACTGTGGACCTAACAAGGATAATATGACCGAAGAAGAGTGGAACAAAGTTGTGGGCTGGGGCATTGTTAGCCCTGAATATTTTATTGACAAGCCCGGCACTGTGTGGCAGAGGTTCAAGACTTGGTGTGCCACACGACACGAGATTGCAACCAACATCATGAAATGGCTCAGCACCGTGGTGATGTTGGTGGCAGCAGGATGTATTGCATTGGAGATTCATCCCATGCATATCTACTTGTTGAACCTTGGTAGTCTGTGCTGGCTGATCACTGCATGCCTCTGGCGTGAACGCAGTTTGATCGTGGTGAATGGCGCACTGCTGTTGGTTTATATCTATGGATTTATACGAACTCTATAATGTTACTAGACCCTATGACACTAGCTCATGCAGTACAAGCTCTCAGCAGCATCAGAGTGAAATCCGGAAAACAATTAATCATTGACCAACAACAATACGAGGAATGGCGACGTCATGCGACCTTTGAACTATTGACAGGCAAGCGAGTTGCTGAAAGTTTTTGTGATTACTTTGATATTGTTGACTATATAATGCTCCATACTGCACGTGATAAAGCTGATGAATACATTCGAAAAAATTACGTCAGATAGTCATTCAACTCATAACCGATCAGGTCCGTGGAGCCGTGCAGTGGAAATCTCAGCTGACAGTTTTGATCACGCTGGTGAAATTGTTAACTGGTGCAAACAAAATCTTGAATCCAAGGACTGGGCATACCAGTTACGCAATTGGTTTGCCACAAACGACGTAATTTTTTATTTCAACAACGATCGCGATTACACTTTTTTTATGTTAAAATATAGATTATGAAATGGCGTACAATCTCAAAACGTGAAATTGATATCACTTGGCCCACTGGGACCAAAGTATATCTCTTAGATAAAAAGCCCACAGCCGCCAAGGTTGTGACCAATCACACCACCACAGTGGCCATGACAAATAGAGAGTTATCGCCCGATGATCTAAGACTGGTGAGTATATGGTTAGAGTCTCAACCCAATGCAGTAAGGCACATCAGCGATCATCAACTGGAAAAAATAATTGACGGAGAAGGACGAAGAAGCAATGATAAATCTACACCGAATACTTGATAGACTATCACAGTGGTGGCGATACCCACAACCTACCTGGCAACAGAAAAAGCACTTGGGCATGTACACTGATGTGATCGACACTGAGTTCACTGCTCTAAGACTGGCAAGCGAAGAGACAGCACGTTATGTGCAGTTCAAGATGCGTACTGTGCCAAACTTTGAATGTGACTATGACTTGCACGAGTGGGTGGTAAAAACACAACTGGACTCAAAACTCAATGATGGCCTGGTGTTGGAGTTTGGTGTGGCCACAGGCAGAACCATCAATCACTTTGCAAGATTGTTGCCGGGTCGTTGGATACATGGCTTTGACAGCTTTGAAGGCTTGCCTGAAAACTGGACGTCAAGAATGCCCAAGGGATTCTTTGCCAGAAAGTCTTATCCCAAAGTAGCGTTCAACTGTCGCTTGCATGTGGGCTGGTTTGACGAGACATTGCCAACATTCATTGCCAACTATGCTGCACCAATCCAACTGTTGCATGTTGACTGTGATCTCTACAGCAGCACTGACTATCTATTGCGACACCTAAAGAATCAAATTGTACCCGGTACAGTGATCATCTTTGATGAGTACATGAATTATCCTGGCTGGCAAAGTGATGAATTTGCTGCCTGGAGAGAGTTTGTGAGAAACTATGATTTCCAGTATGAATACATTGGTCGTGTGAGCCGACATCAACAAGTGGCAGTTCGTGTGACCTATGTGGGCTAAAAAGTTTTCTTGGCGGGAGTGGCGCAACAAAGTTCGCCAGTACTCGCCTTGTCCGGGATTCTGTGATGATCCAGACCAACGCCGTTTTAGATTTCGTCGTTGGTGCGATCAAGGATTCAAGGTCAGCTGGCGTCGCGGTGGCTCCACAAGACTCTACCGCTTGTACTGGCGCACACACCCCGTAGAATACCAAAGAATGTTGCAAAATATGCAACAAAATTGAGCAAAAAAGTGTTTGACTAAAAAGTGATAAGGTAGTAAAGTAGTACCTGTAGTCTAGTAGTTTAACCAGTCGGTGACAAATAAAAGAATTGTCACTACTTACAATTTGAGAGGAAGAAAAATGTCAACAGTACCAGCGACCAACGGCCAGTTTAGTGTACACGGTCGCCACCACGCCAAGAAGATCAACAACAAATACAACGACAACAAAGGCAATAATATCAGTTGGATTGATCGTTGGAATCAAACACTTGCACGATATCCCATAGAGCAACAGAATCAAATTCGTTCAAGACTCAAAGCAGCATTGAAACGATTTTCTAAAAAATATCCCGGAATCAAGAGTTTTCAGGATCCAAAATTTAGGCTTTGCAAGGCTCTTACCAAAAAACTCACCGCAATTTTAATTGACACCACTATTCAACGTGAACTTGATATTAATTGGGTAATTAAAATCATTGAAGATTTTCGCCCGTATCAAGCACAACCTTTACAAATCTATCGACCCCTGCCCGAAGATATGCCCGAAGGGCTTGATGGTGATCAAGAAGCGTGGTCCTGCTGGGAAGGGCAACACACTGGCATGGCATTGTACTTGATTGGTACCATGGCATTTGGTATGAAACCTGATGATATTGAAGTGCCCACAGTTGAGTATGAGTTTGCCAATCGAGTGGAGTGCCGTACAACTTTCATGGCCAATAACAGCAAGGATGGTCGTAAAGTATTGGATTCAATTGATATTATCTCTCAGAAAATTTTTGCTGTGCGACTTGATGGTGCCGATGATGACGAATGGAAAGAAATCAACGAAAAGCAACTTCAGTTAGAAACCCAAGACTTATTCATGACCCATCATGAAAAGTTTCACGATGAGCGTGAACCCGGGGCAATTACTCGTCCCGGTGATATTTGCGACGAGAAGTACTCAGTGGAACTAGTTCGGCAATTTACAGTCTATGCCAGTGCTGTATTGGCTACCAATCCACGTGCCATCAATGCAAAAGAACTTCCGATTATCATGGGGTTTTTGAAGATGGCTGAACAAACAGATGGCATTAATTATACTGATGACCAAATTCGTAGTCTTGCGTATCTGTGTATGAATTTGTTTGAAGCTGACTTTGATGAAAAGGGATTTTTCTGGGAAAAGGTTGGAATCGCTTATGTACGTTGGCACGACGCCTACCATGCTGACATGGACGAATCAATGCGTCCGGGTGTCAAGCTCAACAAGGACTGGGCGCAAGGTGGTACATTCTTTTATTGGCTACTAAAGAAGCATTGGACCGATGACGACGGCAATCCTATGCCAATGCCCAAGCTCAACATTTCAACTGCGTTTCGCCCTGCAGCAAAGGATCTATCATGGTAATGTTACGCGAACGCATGGAAGGGTTCCAAGACTTTGTACCAGCTCGAGTACAACGCAATGGTCAGGCCTATGTTGAAACATATGATTTTATCAGCACAGAGGTGGCACGTTATCTTGCAATGTATCAAGCACTTGAACAGACCAATCAAACTGCAAGGTTGATACGAGATCAGCTTGACGAGTTAATTCGTAGATATCATGATTATGTAATTGCTGGAAAGATAGTGGCACATTACAGACAAGTTGGATGTCGTGTTAAAAAAGGCAATGTGTTTGAACATGTAATTCCTCTTCGTACAGTTAGAAATATGTTGATACAAGGAGTTCTAACTGTGAACCAAGCTCTCAATGCACCAACTTGTTTGATTACACCTAAAAAGAACAAGGTGTTGGCCAAGTATAAGTTAACCAAGTCAACGCCCAATGCCTGGTTTTTCTGGCAGAGGTATAGTGTGTTGGGCATTCAAATTGAGACGTATGACGGGACTGCAGTTGATCAAGCAACTTGGGATTTTGCAGAGCATTGCAAATATTTTAACATTGCATAATTAGCAACTTGGCCAGCTGTAAAAAGGTTGGCCAATAATCTCCATTTTGCTATAATATGTTCATAGTGAATAACAAGGAGCCAAAATGTCAAAGCTAATCGCGTTTACTGTTGAACTGTATCGAACAGATCGTCGTATCAAAAAGGACGAGCGTTATGGTCGTAACAAGGCAGGCTTGCGTTTTGTAGAAACGGTAGATTTTGTACCCAGCACTCAAGCCTATATCAACACCGTTGCAGCAGACATGCGCGAGCGGGGGTTTGTTGTCAACGTGTTTGAAACTTTTGTTACAAAAAAGAACATGATGTCAGGTTACGAGTATCAAGAACGTTATGACACACCTGCCTTCTGCTCACCCAGTTCAGAATCTTTTTGGAGCATGTAATTGAAGGCTCGTAGCACATATCAGATCATGCAGGATATGCGGGCTGCCGAGCAAGCTCAGGAGGATGTGGCCCGGGCTAGAACTGTACATCCTGACACTCTGGCACGAGTATTTGAAATGCAACAGGAGCGGGTACCTTGTACTTTTTGTCAGACCATTACAGATACAGATGTACACGTAGATAAGAATGGTGGCATTGCTGTTTATACCGTGTACCGTTGCCCACGTTGTAAAAACGAATTTATGGAGAAGGATATTCCACGATGAATGAACGAATTAGACAACTTGCTCATGAGGCTGGATTACCAACATATAATCCGGAAGGCATCCCAACTAAATTAGAAAAGTTCGCCGAGTTGATTGTGGCGGAATGTTTGCTGTTTACCAATCCATCGCCTCATGAAGGTACTGAATTTGGTCAAGCACTTGCTTGGGCAGATAAAAATATCCGAGAACATTTTGGAGTTGAAGAATCTCAAGTTAGGATTCGTCCTGACTATGATTTCAATAAATGTCCAAAGTGTGGATTAAAGTTTAGCGGATCAATGGGTTATGTTTGTCCTCGTCCACAATGTCCTACAGGGCTGGGTGGATCACAATCATGAACGAACGAATTCGACAGTTCGCCGAACAAGCCAGAACCAGTGTACCTGCAGGATTGGATACTGTGGAGTGGATAGAGCGTTATAATGCGATATTCGCCCGGTTGATTATCACCGAATGTGCCGACTTGTACACTCATGATGATGTGATGGCTCCTATAGGACAGAGTGCCTGGGGTGAAGCATATCAAGAAGGATGGATTAAAGGTACTAAGGCTTATAGAGAAACTATACTAGAACATTTTGGAGTTGACGAGTGAACGATAAAATTAGTGAGTTGGCTAAACAGTGTGGTCTGTGGCATGTCACTGACCGAGAGGACTTGTGCAGAGACTTTGCTGAATTGATTGTTCAGGAATGTGTTGACATCTGTGATGCCTATGGTATGCCCGACGGTACCAGTCCCACTGCGATGATACTCGCCGCAGCGATTAGACGTAAATTTGGTATTGAGGATGTTGACACTTACTTTGGAAACAATCCATGAATCAACGAATTAGACTGATGGCCAAGGCCAACCAAGCATTTACTGAATCAAAGGTCACTGCTCCTGAGGTAACCAAGTTCATGGAGTTGATTGTTCGTGAGTGTGTTGATATTGTCAATGATGCTGTGGATCATCGCGAACCAGCATCAACCTATGCCGACAAGATCAAACAACATTTTGGAGTTGACCAATAATTCACCGTTTGTTATAATATGGGTATAGTGAACGACAGGGAGCAAAAATGATACTAGCAGAAGAACTTACTAAATTTACAACTCTTACCCGTTACGAACTCAGCAACATTCTTGATGCTAGTGGTTACAAAGATTGCAAGTTTGATTCTGCTAAGTTTTTGGGCTTAACAAACAGCGGAAACTTTTGCTATTCTGTTAAGACTTACGAAGGTACTTCTGCTGAAGAAACTGCCAAAGTATTTGTTAGCAAAACTGCAACAGGAAAAATCACAGCAGAGTTCTAAAATTGGTTGGCCAATAATCTCCATTTTGCTATAATATGTTCATAGTGAATAACAAGGAGCCAAAAATGTCAGAACGCATAATAAAAGCAATACCAGACGTAGGATACGTTGCTGTTGACAGCGAAGCAAGCCCCGGTGTAGGACGTTTTGCTGTTGTATATTTTGCAACAGATTACGATGCTTGCGGCTTTGATACTTTTGAAGAAGCCTGGGCTGAACTTGAACTTTTGGTTGGCCAATAATTCCCAATTTGCTATAATATGTTTATAGTGAATAACAAGGAGCTGAAGATGAGTAAAAAAGCAATTTCCGGTGAAGTACAGATGTTTGGAATGTCCGAAGACGCAATTCGCGAGCAGTACATGAATTCAATCACTGCCAAGTTTAGTGGCTTGGAAATGGTGATTGCAGGAATTTTAAGTGATGCACAAGAGTTGATGTCAATGGCACCGGACTCACGTCCCACTGAGCTGGCACGTAAGCAATTGAATGTTGCCAAGTTTATTTTGTTTGAGATGATGGACGCCAAGCGTGGCGAAGATATGGTTCTTGTAAGTTCCGACGATAAGGAGATAGCATAATGAGTATTCAATTTATCGCAGATGGACGCAATGGACGTGACGAGCGTGTGATACTTTGGCGTCTTGGTGACTACACTTACGAACTGGAGATTGGCACAGGTCTCTACCGGAAGAACCTCAAGTTTCACGAGACTGAATACTACGAGGCACTGGAACACTTTGATGCTGCTGTGATGAATTATCAAGACGTGGCGGCAGCACAATGACACCGGACTACTCGGCTCGTTACTACCGATCGGTTTCCATGAATCGCAAACGTCAGGTCATTGATGCTGTACTAGAAGATTTACAAGAGCAATATTTTAGCATGGTTGAACAGGCCTTGGCACAGAGCAACATGCAACAGAGCCAAGAAGTGATTGATTACATAAGGAGTCTATGATGGCGAATTTTCTTGTTAGAGTAGAGTACGACACTGTGTCTGATGCTTACATGGCCTGCTTCTTGGAAGGGCAGAATGTTTTACTTGGTGCTGCCACATATCATGACGCGGTGCTGGAAGCAGACATGCTGGAACCCGAGGCATACGAACTGGGCTATAACTAATGAAGATTCGGCCCATCAGTGGTGTGCTGGGAGTTAGGCAGCAACAGATTCTAGATGGTCCCATGGGTCCGCCCATGCAGAAGTTTGAGTGCAAAGAATGTGGTAGAACTTATTTTGACACTGGCCTGTATTTTTACGGCACAGGGTCCGTGAAATGCACTTGGTGCACAAAGTTTCCTAAAACCAATGGACGCAAGAAGGATTAACATGGGATTAGATCAATACGCATACGTGGCCGCAAAGGCCGAGGCCTGGCAAGATGGCAGCACTCCGCGTGAACTGTCTTACTGGCGCAAGCACCCTAATCTCCAGGGCTGGATGGAACAACTTTGGAGAGAGAAAGGTTGTCCAGGTGTTAGTAATAATCTTGATATTGATAACAACGATGTCACGTTTAATGGTGTCGAAGTTGAGCTGACTTGGGCGGATTTAGATCGCCTTGAAGAGGACATTAAAACAGGACAACTTCCTGCTACCAGTGGGTTCTTCTTTGGGATCAGCAGTGATGAGTACTATCGCGCTGATGATTTAGAGTTCATCAAAAAAGCTCGTGCAGAACTGTTCATGGGCTTGCGAGTGTTTTATAATTCTAGTTGGTAAGGAGAGGCTGTATGAAAAACTTTGTAATTGGAACCGTTTTTGGATTGGTATTGGCTTCGGTAGGCTTTACGGGCATGGCCCGCATCGCGGATCGTGCAGTTGATGCTACCAAAACTCAGGCCAAAGAACTTGCTCAGTAATTTGGCAAAACTTTGGCTTGACACAAAACCCGTATTGTCATACAATATGGATATGCTGTCAAAGCAGCATTTAATTCTTAACTTAGGCAAATATGAAAGGCAACAACATTATGGCAACCGATAAACTTTTTACTGTGGCTGGTACTGCAACTCACAATGGCGTTACCAAAGTTCGTTTCGCCAACGACTTAGTGGCACGTATTAAAATTCTCACCAAAGCAAATGCAACTGACATCAACCTCGTTGAGCTGCCAACGCCAATGACCAAGCTCGAAGCTCTGCAATATCTGCAGACACTGGGCATTACTGATGGTGATGCAGGCTATGCTGTCAGCAACAAGCTGGCCGAGAAAACCAAAGTGGCCAAAAAAGCCGAAGTCAGCGTTACTGGTGTCAAAGCCAACGCCAAGACTTCAAGCAAGGCCAAAGTTGCTGCATAACTTGTCTGTAACTATGCTGTCAAGCGACCCCGCTTCGGCGGGGTTTTTCTTAGTTTTAATTGACAACAATAAATATTGTAACTAAAATTCATTATGTCAGAATCTCCAGCAACTTATGAAGAGGTACGTGAAATTATGTACGCCATTCTCGCACTGTTGCATCACCATGGTATCAATCAAGTTTCAGTTGGTGGTATCATGAGACTGTTGGGAGTTCCAGCTGATGTAGCAGCATCACATGACGATGAATACCTTCATGTTGTCACAGCAGATCTAGAAATAGCTGAAGAACTTGAAGTCGCCCCTCCCGGAACCACACTGCATTGACTAATCCAGAACCGCTTTATGTAATAGTCGTTCGCGACAATTCTGCTGAAACTAAACTAAAAACCTGGGCCAAATCCAGTCCACACAATCGAGCCTCTGTTGAGGGCAACAAACTCAGGATATTTGATCAAAACACCTGGCATCGCTTTCGTGTGACTTGGACTCATGGATTCGAACAAATATCCGCTTGGGATAGTTGGAATCGACGACACGTTGACATAGGTTAACGTCAAAATAGTTGACATCGCTGTGTCAACAATATATAATTTAACAACTTAAAGGAGAAACAATGAGCACTAACCATGACGCACTCAAAACAGCATTTGACACATATCTAGCTGAGAACGAAAAATTCACAACCAAAGGTGTCAAAGCATCAGCAGCTCGTGCCCGCAAAGCTCTGCAAGAAATGGGCAAAGCACTCAAAGAACGCCGCAAAGAAATCACCGCTGAGAAAGAAGCACTTACTCCAGCAAAGTAATGACCTCCGCTAGATGTATAAGGACCATTGTGGAAGATCCAGAGCAGCCAGGTGAGTTGCTTTTGGATCTTGGCAATGAACTCTGTGACGAACTGGGCTGGCAGGAAGGTGATGTCATAGAGTGGATAGACAACAAGGATGGTTCATGGACACTGAAGAAAAGTACAAACAGTTGAAACAGGCATTGGCCAATGTAAAAGATTTTGAATCTGTAGAGGAAAAAATCAACAACAAGCCAGTTGAAAATGCCTGGTCAATGGATCCTAGTATAATTCAATCCTGGAGTTTTGCTGACATCCAGGCCCTGCCGGCTCTCACCAGTGTGGATTTGAGTGCATTAACTTCAGCGGATGTTGATGCATGGTCCATGCCAAACACTGCACCGTTTGCCAACTCCTCGGTGACATTGGGTGGCGCCGGTGGCAGTGGTACGGTCTACACTATCACTGCAGGTGGCGGAGGTGGTACTACGATACCTAACAGTGGTTGGGCCAAGCCCTACACCACTACCAATGTTGGTCGTACGACCATTGACGCCGATGAAATCAACGTTGGAGGCAAAAGTTTAATGGCTGCCTTGGACCGAATTGAACAACGCCTGGGAATTTTAGATTGTGACGAGCAACTTGAGCTGCATTGGGACAAGTTAAAAACTCTTGGCGATGAATATCGTCAGGTAAAACAGCACATCGAAGACAAGATGAAAACTTTTGAAACATTGAAAAAAATGCCCAAGCCGGAGATCAAATGAAACCACAGAAGCGCATAGAAAAAATTGTCAAATGGATTGAGTCGTACTGTAAAAAACACAACATCAACACACTGGTGGTGGGCATATCAGGTGGCATTGACTCAAGTGTGGTCAGCGCACTGTGTGCCAAAACTGGAATCAAAACCATTGCAGTAAGTATGCCCATAAGGCAAAGCCGGTCCACACATACCTTGAGTCTAGAACAGGGTCAGTGGTTACTAGATCACTATCTCAATGTCAGTCACGAAGTTGTGGATTTGACTAGTCCGTTTAAACACTTTGAAAAGGCCATGACGGTATTTCCCAGTGAACTGGCATTTGCCAATTCACGTGCCAGACTACGCATGATGTGTTTGTATCAAATCGCACAAAGTCATGGCGGCATTGTGGTGGGCACAGGCAACCGTGTAGAAGACTTTGGAGTGGGATTCTTCACCAAGTATGGCGACGGTGGGGTAGATATTTCTCCCATTGGTGACTGCTTGAAAACCGATGTCTGGGCCATGGGCGAATGCTTAAACATCAATCCAGCAATTATCGCTGCCGCGCCCACAGATGGTCTCTGGGCAGATGGCCGCACTGACGAAGATCAATTGGGTATGAGCTACCCCGAACTAGAAACTATGATGTTGTTGTCAGAAGCTGGCTTTAAACCAGCCGCCAAAGATCGTGCCAAGATGAAACGATATCTTGAACTCCGTGCTCAAAACATGCACAAAATGCAGCCTGTCCCGGTCTGCAAACTCTAATTCTAATCAATCTTTTTGGAATAGTCAAGTCACGTCGTGATAAACAACGAGTATTTGACTTTTTCCAATTAACTACGTATAATATGGTGTTGCATTACGCTATATAAAACTACGCTCAAAAAGCTAGTGGTGATTTTTGTATATTTTTTAGATCGCCGCGACGCAGTCTGTACGATGCGCTAACCTAGGAGGATAACCGATGGCAAAATATATACGAGTGCTGTTCTACGCTGTGAGCATTTTTATCGCTGTCACAGCAATTGCAGAAACAAGTAAAATGAAGTTTAGAGAGCTCGACCTAGAGCAAGACGCAACTCCAGCATTTCAGAGCTTGCGTGACAAACAGAGACAGTTGGCATGTATGACGCAGAACGTTTACTGGGAGGCAGCACATGAGCCACCCGAAGGTAAAATTGCTGTTGCACAAGTGGTTATGAATCGTGTAGAAAGCGGGCAATTTCCAAATGATCCATGTCAGGTGATCTATCAAAAGAGTGTAATTTACTCCAACATTATTTGCCAGTTTAGTTGGGCTTGTGATCGAGCAGCACACACAAAGCCTGTACAAAAAGATCTCTGGCGTGAATCACAAGAAGCAGCTAAAATGGTCCTGTTAGAAGGCTTTAGGCTGCCTAGTTTGAAAGGTGCTCTGTATTACCATGCAGACTACGTAAATCCCAAGTGGGGCAAGAAGAAGGTAGCCCACATTGGACGTCATATTTTCTACAACCGTGAGAAAGCAGATGGAAGATCCTAAAGCAGTATGGCAGCGCATTGATATCAATCGTTTGGTACGATGGATCGCTCGAGTAGTAGCACCCATATCAGCCGAAACACTGGGCTGGTTGGGTGTGGTTTTAATACATGCTTCAACCGTGCCAAGTCTATTGGCTGTGCTGACTGGTCTCAGTGACCGTATGCCTGCCATGGACATGGTTTTGCTGTTGTGGGCTGGATTGGCTGCATTGTTTGTACAGGCAGCAGTGTTAAACAACCGAGTACAACTCATCACCATATCTGTGGGCTTCATGGTCCAAAGTGTATTGATGGCTTTGATATTTTTTAGATAATGAATAAAAAAACTTATATTGTAGCCGGCGACAGTTGGTCCATGGGTGAATTTTTTGCACTTAAACAATCTGTTTTACAAAAACCATTGCCTCATCGAGGGCTTGCTCAATGTCTTGAAGAAGACGGGCATCGGGTACATCATCTCAGCACTCCGGGTATTTCAAACTGGGATGCTGCTAAAATTGTAGCCAGTTTCCTTGACCGTACCGAAGAACACATTGATGCAATATTTGTGTGTCAGACTGGATTTGAAAAAGATCTCAAATATACTTTTCATGATGTGAACTGGAGCGAGCGCACTCGTGTAGACAACATTGCGGGCTGGTATCTCTGGGACTTCTATCAACGACTAGATCACTTTTATACTCTGTACAAGATACCAACGTTTTTGATTGGTGCAAAAACTGACACTATGTGGTTTGATGATCTGGCAGAAAAATTACCGGGCCTCACTGTTGCGTGTCAGAGCATGATTAACTATGTTTTGTTTGATCAGGATCAAGTTGAAAAGCCAGTGTACAGTTGGTATGATCGAAGCACAATTGATGTCATCAAACAACTGTACAATGTCATGGACGCTTCAGGCATTGAAGATATGTTGGACTGCATTGACCGTGGCATGCATCGCGAATCCCTGGTGACATGCAACACTGAATATTTCTGGCCCGATGGAATTCATCCCAACAGAAAAGCCTGGATTAAACTTTACAATTTGCTAACAGAACGTGGATACATTCCAGTTGACCAATAAATCATGCCATGTTATAATAACAACGTTATACTAAATGGGAGACTGGCATGAGTATGCATCTTGAAGGTCCTTGGCTCAGCACTACTGGCCGACAAAAGACAAAACGTCGTTGGGCGTCAGCCGAACAAAAGCTCCAACACGACGAACTTGCTGCGTCCTGGGCCAGCTTGAAATCCAAGTATGAACCCAGAACAACAATAGTTCCGACCAAGAAGTCTCGTGGCTATGTTCCGCCAGTGAATCCCCGTGTTGCCGAACTGCGAGCTGCGCCCAGTGTTGATTCTGGAATAGGTGGTGCAGTGACCATTCGACAACCGCAACAATACACCGGCACCAAGATCATAGGAATAGGCACCATGCACAAGAGCAATGCAGTGCCAATCTTCACTGATGACGAAGCCAAAGACATAAGCAGCATGCGACGCTAGTTGTCAATGATAACTCAGGTAAACATAAATGATCCTGGCATTGCTGTTGTTTTAAACGCCTGGGAAGAATTAGATCAACCCATCCAGCAGCAATGTTTTGAAACTACTCTGCAAGTGATAGATTCGATATCTTCTATCTCCACAGTGCTGTTGGCCAGTACTCATGTCACGTTAGACAAAGCCAATCAAGGAATCAATCAGTGGTACAACAATGCAAAGCAGATATTCGTTGACGAACAAGGAGTAGACTGGGTAAGACGATATTGGTCAATACCACGCGGTCCTGGATTTGCAACACACAACTCTAAGATACGTGATCATGATTATCAACAAAAACTTTGCTTGGCAATCTGGGAACAGTGGGAGTTGGAATATCTATTGAATCACTTTCTTACTCGGGAAACAAATATTTGGTATTTTGGATCTGGACTAGGAGTTAGAAGAGACCCCATGGGCTGGGGTCAACTCTGTGACTTAATACGTCACAATCATGTAAGGCCCATGAACATACTCACACACAGGCATGGCATAACTTTTAACACTCAGTCTCAAGAAGATTTTAAACAATCAAAATTTACCTGGGTAGATTGGGAGCAAACTGATTGGAAAGACATAGGCAATGATGTCATGCTAAAAACTACCTTGAATTGGCAAATACCTCCCTGGGAATGATATGGCCAATATTTTAATTTGTGGTGACAGTTGGGGATGTGGCGAGTGGAATGTCACTTGCACAGAAATTTTGCACACAGGCTTAGAGGCCTATCTCAGTCATGATGGGCACTCAGTGACAAACATCAGCAAAGGTGGCGTCTCCAACTTGGATTGCTACAATAGACTATCTATGTGGTTTGAAAGATTTGGCGGCACTGGCATTGATACTGTTTTTGTATTCCAAACTGAGTACACACGAGATTTCAAACACAGTGTTGACAGTGATTGGAATGTCAAAGTCATTGCTGATCTAGCTGCTCAATGGATTGAACGATTCTACATGCGACTGTCAGAGTTGTCACAGCAATACAACTGTGCCATTAAAATAATTGGTGGATGTTCTGACACACTATGGTTTGATCACATGCCCAAGGACTATCCAGGATGTGAAATTGTCTGTCAGAGTCTCACCAATTTGTTGGTGTTTGATCAAGATAGAATTGATATTCCGGTACTGAGTTGGTATGACAGACTCAGTGAATCTTTGTTAGATCGTGCTCGACAAAACAATATAGATTTGAAAAGTGTGTTGTCAGCTATCAATTTGGGATTTGAACGTGAATCACTGTTGAAGGAAAATCCTCATGTGTTTTTTCCCGACGGGCATCATCCAAATCGAGTTGGTCATCATAAGTTATATGAATTTCTCAAACAGAAATGTGCTATAAGTACATGATACATAACTTTTCAAGGACATAAGAGTAATTTGGCTAAAGAAGACACAATAGAAATGCAAGGTGAAGTAGTTGATATTTTACCCAATGCAATGTTCCGTATTAAAATAGAAAATTTTCAGAAACCCGTGATGGCGTATCTAAACGGACGCATGAAAAAACACAACATCAAGGTGCTGCTGGGTGATTCGGTGTTGTTGGAATTTAGCCCTTACGATCTTACCAAAGGGCGTATTACTCGTAGGTTATAAATATGGATATGCATACCAGTATACGAAACGACATTGATCTACTTGAAGCCACAACTCGTCCGGCCAAGTTGGAAACTACCCCATTGCCGTATGGCGTCAAAGACCTTGAACCGGTGATGAGCAAAGAGACCTTGGACTATCATTTTGAACACTTGGCAAAAGGCTATGCCAAACGCTACAATGCTGGTGAGGGCAATGCTGACTTCAATCGTGCTGGCAGTTATTTGCATAACAAATTTTTCCCACAGCTTCGTGAACCGCGCGGAGCCAACAGACCTCGCGGTGCTGTTGCTGCACTCATAGAAGAAAAGTTTAAAACCTATGAAGATTTCAAACTAGCTCTCAAAGAAAAAGCCATGGCTATTCAGGGATCAGGATGGGTATATCTCTCCACTCAGGGCGACATCAAAACTATTCCCAATCACCAGGTACGCACAGACATTGCACTGTTGATTGACTGGTGGGAGCATGCCTGGGCTCTAGACTATCAAAGCGACAAAGAACGTTATTTAGATAACATTTGGAAAATCATCAACTGGGACGTTGTAAACGAACGACTATGATCAATGTAAGCGAAAGCTGTGCAGCAAAAGTTCAAGAACTCATCAAAGAAGAAGCCAACCCTGATTTGAAACTACGTGTGTTTGTACAAGGCGGTGGATGTTCAGGATTTCAATATGGCTTTACGTTTGATGAAATTGTCAACGAGGATGACTTTGACATTGAGGTCGCAGGCGTAAAGTTTCTTGTTGACTCAATGAGCGCACAGTATCTTCAAGGAGCCAACATTGACTACGTTGAAGATATCCATGGCTCAAGTTTTACTATCAAAAATCCCAACGCACAAACTACCTGTGGTTGCGGTTCAAGTTTTAGTGTGTAATCTTTAAGAATAACAATCCCCGGCCTTAGGCGGCTGTACATTACTATAACGAATATATCGACCTGATCCGGTCATGCCATTACTTAACACGTATTTGTAATCCTCAATACCACTTAACCCTCCCGACCCCGTAGACCACACACTAACATAGTAAACAGAGCACCGTGTTGCAGGAGTAGCAGGTGCGCTGTTCACCGAGGGTTTGGTGGGCCCTCCCCAATTTGTAGTATCGGTATTAACAGACACTGGCGTAGCTCCAAACAAACTTGCCCATGATCCATTTACCTTGACACTTGAGTCTGTGATTGTTTTCCATGCTCCATCAACTTTGACCCATTGTCCAATGAGTTTTTTCCAGGCATTGTCAACTTTGACCTGCGCAGTACCTTCTCCACCTTGAAATTCTAACACAACTAATCCGTTGCCACCTGTGCCACTGCCCGATGGTACTGGCGGTTGTCGACTGTTAAACAGCAAGGGGTTTGACGTTCCAGATTTTACAATCTTCATTCCAAACGATCCTTGTGCTCCTATGTTGGTTGCATTGATGGTGATTTGGTGTTGCCCAACAGTGAGCTTTTTAGTAACCCTAGAGATATTACTAGACCAATATGTTCCATTGTCTTTATCTGGAGGAGTCATGTCTAACACAATACCGTTGTCAACAAACACCTGAGCACCATTGTCCACTGCCGCTTCAAACTCATAACTGGCTGTTTCTGGTACATAGACATAGTAAGTTCTGTTGAAATTTGATGATGTTAGATCTTGATTCCAAACTCCGTAGTCATTTAAAAATCCTGTATATCCACCGGCCTGACTAGGAAACACATCAAGATCACTGTTGCCTACACCACCTACAGCAGTTCCGGAAATATAGCCTGATACTCCGGTGCCTCCAGGGTAAATGCTGGAACCAAGATCAATACTGCCAGGTCCCAGCGTTGGGTATAACAGTTCGCCTGACGATCTAAATTCATGTATGGTGTATCCATTTTGTTGGATAGGTGCAACTTCTTGGCCATTGACAATGGCTTTGAGTAGAGGAGTTCCAGCATAGGCAATGGCCACAAAGCCTGTTCCTCCTTGTCCACCACCACCATCAAAGCCACCACCACCACCTGACCCTGTATTGTCTTGAGCGTTTCGTGTGTCAACACCAGACCATTCAAATCTAACAAATCCTGCTCCGCCCAATCCACCAGGCACGGTGGCCACACTGTTACTCCACCCACCGCCACCACCAGCACCTGTTCCACCGCCTGTGGGGCGAGCTTGTTTGTCGTTGGTGTTGGCGTTCTGCCCGCCAGCACCGTAAGGAGAACCTGCACCACTGCCAGAGTACCAGTCAGGTGAACTACCATTTTCTCCTTGTTCGCCTTGAGTGCCATTTGGAGATCCGCCTGCTCCACCAGTGTAACCAGATCCAGGTAGTCCGCCAGTTAACGTATAAGTGGCTGATGCACATTGAATTCTAGTAACTCCGCCTGATTGGCCACTATTTCCGCCACTGCCTACTAGGACAGTTACAACTTCTCCAGCAGTGACACTAATAGCAGTTGTTGGAAGATATCCGCCTGACCCGCCGCCGCCATTGCCTCTAGATGCTCCGCCACCACCACCGCCACCACCAGCAATGCCTTGAGCGTTGAGTGATGTCACTCCGCGTGGAACTGTAAATGAATATGTTCCAGGTACAGTCCACTGTATTGCAGGATCAGATCCTGTGACGCCGTCCCCTCCTCCGGCTTTGCCAAGCCCAATATTTTGAACTCCCGGGGCGTAGTATCCTGCAGCGGCTCCACCGCCTCCACCCAATGTATAACTTTTTCCAGTGCTGCCCAGTGTTACTGTTCTTCCGGTGCCACCGTCACCACCTTTGGTACTAGAGCCACCTTGTCCACTACCGCCTGCACCGCCACCACCACCGGGTCCATATGCCGGACCACCAGCACTGTTACCACCACTATTATAATATTCATTAATGCCACCAGGCTTTTTTGCCCAACCTTTTCCAGGGCCGCCGCTGGTAGTAGATTTGTTAGTTTTTGCCCCACCACCGCCTCCTGACCCTCCCCAGGTATTGGTATTGGTATCGGCATTTATGCAACCACCAGTTTGTCCATTACCATTGCTGGCATAACTACTGCCAGGATTGCCGCCTCGGCCGCCGGGCCCTGCGGTGATATAGTCAGTGTCACTAAACCAGATTGCCGATGCACCACCTTCAAATTTGTTGTCATTGGTTCCGCCAACTTGGATGTATTGATATGTTGTTAGTTTGGTGGTACCAGTCATCAATGAGCCACCGCCGCCACCTCCACCGCCATCGCCACCATCGCCGCCACGCCCAACTATGACAAAGTCAGCGGTGGGTAAATTTAAAATTTCAGGAGATACTAAACTATCACCGTCCCATCCACCATCACCACCCGATGCCGGGCCATTCACTGCCTTATCGCCACCACCGCCGCCCTTACGACCACCCCCTCCAGCACCACCACCACCTCCAGTAGTAGTACCATTTACCCCGTAGGATCCTGCAGCAACAGTGTTTGGGTATGATGCTACTCCTCTATATTCATTGTGTGCATTTTGACCAGCGCCAATGCTTCCAGCTCCGCCGCCTCCAGCACCACCTCCAGCTATGGCTAAACTTGTTGTAAGACCATTCAGTGTTTGCAGTATAACAGTGGCACCGCCACCTCCGCCACCTCCGCCTGACGTTCCACCATTGCCTACGGTACCTCCATAGCCACCATAGTAATTCAACCTAGCATTGGTAATATTGACAGCACTGTTGCCACCAGCTCCGCCGCCAAATGTCTGACTTTGTGTGGAATTTACTTGCCATTGTAAGTCACTGGTACCACGTTGATTACTACTGGTAAAATATTGTCCATCGTCAAAGCCCACAATGAATATTTCATCACCGCTGGGCACCGGCAATGTCCAATTTGCAAAAGGATTGGCTTCAGTCCAGGTCTTTCTACCACCAGCATTGTCGTTAGTAAATTGTTTTTCAGTCCAACATGATGGCGTACTTGATCCGTGATCAATGGCACCAGCAATGTTTAGATTAGGTGCAGCGCCAACCCCATTGGGGTACACTGACCCAGTTTCCCAAGTACCTCGTTGATTGCCTGACCAAGAATATTGTGCCAACCGCCAAGTTTGCCCACGTTTGAATGTATAATATCCAGTACTGATATATTGATCAACTCTGCCCCAACCTTTGATGGTTACTGGGTAATTGATTGGTATTACAGTAGCAAAACTTAAATTTAAGTTTGCCAATTCATCAGCGGTCCAGGTACTGGTGGCACTGATAAATGCCATGCTCTTGCCATCGGGAAATCCGCTCCAGTCATAATCATCGCGCTGCGGTCTATAAAAAGGCACCAGTGGAGCATGATACAATGGAACTTGATTGCTGACATTGGTGCTGCGACCAAATCTAGTGGACCAGATCACTCCTTTGACTGGATTGGGGCCGTTGTTGCCCATAAAACTGGGTTGGGTTTTTTGGATAACAATAGCAGCACCAGCTGGGTTGCCGCTGCCGGTAGTGGGCGAATTGATCAATAGATATCTAAGATCATATGTGCCTGGGCCTGGTACATTGATAAATTTTGATATTACGCCGCCGTTGAAGTTGTTGTCTACCTGGGCAAGGAATTGATCCCGGAACCACACCGTCATAAGGTTATCAGCCGCCATTTTTACTTCATACGCTCCTTCTGCAGGAAAATATATTGATTGAGTAAATTCTTCTTGGCCGCCGGCTGCAGTTTGAGGTATATCACTCGCTGCCCATTGATTCATAAATGAATTCCAGGCTGTGGAAGTTCTTGGCGATGGCCAGTTGTCGTATTGCGGATAGATTGACTGAGTAGGATCGTTTACGTATCCCCAAGCTCCGGTGGGCCCAACTCCGCCAGTGTCTTTTCCAGGCAAGCGCATTGAAAATAGTTTTCTGTTTGACTGTAAAGTAAGGCCTTCTTGGCCACCCTGTCCTACAAAAATTTCAACTGTGGTTCCGGGATTTATTAGGACCTGACCTGTGACGTATGTACCAGCAGAGCCATTGCCTCCTGTGACATCGTTGCTGTCGCCACCAGCGCCACCACCACCACTCCAGGCATGATAAGTGACTTTTGAATCATAGCCCGAAGGCATTGTAAAGGTCTGTCGACCATTGACGTAGGGAAAAACTCGAGTTACTTTAGCCATAGTTAGGGTTGATATTTAAACCAGAAATCGCCATTGTTTCCATCACCAGGGCTGGGGTCACCGGTGCTGACATATTTTGCTGAGCCTTGCCATAATCCGTACTGACTTGCCACTAGATTTCTCACAAATGCTGTGGTAGCAAGTTGTTCATTGTTTGTTCCAGTACCGGCAGTTGGTGCTTGAGGTACACCAGTAAACACTGGACTGGCTTTGGGAGCGTATAGCGTAAGATCAATCGCTGCCACTGCTTGAGACACGTATGATACTGTGGCAATTTGATCAAGTACAATACCTGGATAAGTTGCTGTGGTAGATCTTGGAACTTTGGTGGGATCTCCCAACGTGTCACCATTGACGAAAATAGGAGCAATTTTTTGTTGTTGTACAAATCCTGTAGTAGCAATAGAAGTGGTATTGTCACCAACACTCACAGTAGGAGCGGTTGGTGTGCCTGCTAATTGAACGCTATTGGTAATAAAGGCTGTGGTGGCAATTTGCGTGGTGTTGGTGCCAGGTGCCGCAGTTGGAGCAGTGGGTACACCTTGAAGCTGCACTGAATTTGTGACAAATGCAGTTGTGGCAATCTGGGTATTGGCAGTACCGGCTGCTGCTGTGGGAGCTTCAGGAGTTCCATAAAATATTGGGCTCTGGCTCACAAACTCAGTTGTGGCAATCTGTGTGTTGCTGGTGCCACGTGGAGCAGTGGGGGCAGTGGGTACGCCAGTGAATACCGGAGATAACTTGTTGTTTTGCACAAACTCTGTAGTGGCAATTTGAGTAGTGTTGGTAGTTTCTGGTATAGCAGTGGGTGCGGTAGGCACACCTTGCAGCTGAACTGAGTTAGTTACAAATGCAGTTGTGGCAATTTGAGTTGTGTTTGATCCAGGGCCAGCGGTTGGAGCAGTGGGTATGCCGGTGAATGCCGGAGATACTTTGTTGTTTTGTACAAATGCCGTGGTGGCGATTTGATTTGTTGTGGTTGCTGTGGTGGCAGTTGGTGCTTGTGGTACACCACTGAATATTGGAGAAACTTTTTGTTCCTGCACATACTCTGTTGATGCTAGGCCTACCCAAGTATTCAACACAGTGCGTTGATACATTTGATCTTCGTTGGTACTGTACCAGAGCTGACCTGTCAAGGGATTTGGTGGAGCCTCAGATCCTGCAAAGTGCTGCATGAGCCATACATAGTTTTCATTTTCAGCAACACCATATTCAGTAACCGAACGTCCAACCAGTTGCAAGGTTGTGGAAGTAGTGTCAACTGTGCCATCTGGTATAATCGCTACAACTTCCCCGTTAAAACCATTAATAATATACGCCATTTAATACTCCGATTTAATATCCTAATGCTATATAGTGACCTGTCCAGGTAGTAGCAGCTCCGCCGCCGCCGGTGTTATTGCGAAAACCCTGCTGATATCCAGTTGTTGTTAGATTCAGATCATAAGGAATAAAATACGTTCCGGTGGCAACGCCTGACACAGAAACACTCCAACAGGCATTAGGAAATGGTCTAGAAAAAGTCACTGTATGGTTTGAGCCAGTAGCCGTATCAGTGCCCCACTGCATGATCAATCCTGATGGGAATTCTTGCCATCCTGATGAGCCCAGACTTGCTGATCCAGATCCGGGAGCATTGATAGTCCATGTTCCATTGTTGTTGTCAAGGGTGATTCCGGTGCCGCCCTGTAAATTGGCAACGTTGGCATTGACAATGGCACCACCCGGTGTGTTGGTCACTGTGGTGCCATTGCCTGCTACCACAGGAATAGCTGCCACTGTGTTTGTTATAGTAAACGCTGTGCCAACCTGTGCAATACTAATACCTGCCCCGGCTGTGATTGTTGGCAAAGTGCCAGTGTTGGTGATAGTTAACACACCGCCACTGCCAGTGATGCTGATGCCTGATCCTGCAGTCAAACTTCTAACACCAGTGTTGGTGATGGTTGAAAATCCACCGCCAGTGGCAATGTCAATTCCTGCACCAGCCTGCAATGTACCCCCGCCGGCGCCATCGTCGCTGAGTTTGATTATCCACCAACCTGCCAGATATGGTGGCAGATTACGACCTGTGCCAGATACTGCCCCGTCTGGTGCTGATATTGAAGTTGTTGCGCTCACTGATATACCAGTGGTAGCATTGTCAGTATTTCTGCCAAGATTGCTGCCAATTGCATCACTGCCGCTAGCACCAACTGCTCGGTTCACAGTGACACGTCGTTGTACACTATCACTAGTACCTTGTAACACATTGCTATGATTGTGCCCACTGTCATTGACCGACACCGAAGTTGATACTGGATGTGTATGTGTAATCACTGCAGCATCAGTATATCCACCAGTTGATCCTCCACTGTAGGTTAGGTTTGCACCTATTGGGAATCGACCTTGATAATTTGGTACGTTAAATGTTGTTGATCCATCACCGGCGCCAAATGTTGTACCAATTCTTGAGAACAGTGTGGCATAAACAGTTCTACTAAGAGCCTGCCCATCACACAGTGCCCAGTTGTTGGGCGGTGTTGCCGAAGCCCACATTTTGATGCTGCCAGCCAACTCTGCTGCTGCTGAAAAATTCACACCTGCAATTGCACCTTGCACAAATGCTGTTGTGGCTATACTTGTTGAATTGTCACTGAAACTTTGTGTGGGTGCAGTGGGAGTTCCGGTAAATGCTGGACTGGCCTTTTGCAACTGCACAAAATTTGTAGTGGCAAGTTGATTGGTATTGGAACTAGGCAACGGCGTTGGTGCTTGCGGAGTCCCTGTGAATGTAGGACTGACTTTGGGTGCATATGGCGATAAATCAACATCACCAACGACATTCTGCACAAATGCTGTGGTTGCCAGTTGCGTGGTACTGGTGGTATTGGGTGCTGTAGGTGCTGCGGGCACGCCGGTAAATGTTGGACTGGCTTTGGGAGCATACGGGGCTAGATCAATGTTGTTGAACAAGCTGGTTGTAAATGCTGTGGTGGCTAGTTGTGTGGTATTGGTACCTGCGGCTGCTGTAGGTGCTGTGGGCACTCCGGTAAATGCCGGGCTGTTTATAGGCGCATAGGGCGACAGATCAGTACGATTGATACGATTGACTACGTATTCTGTGGTGGCAATCTGCGCATTACCAACTGAAGATGAAATAGTTGGCGCAGTAGGTGTGCCTGTAAATGCAGGACTAACAGTTGTTGCATAGTTGGCCGCAGCCAGTGTATTGGCAACAAATCCAGTGGTTGCAAGTATATTGCTGGCAGTGCCCACTGGGTAAGTAGGAGCTTGTGGTGCTCCAGTAAAAATTGGCGATATTTTTTGACTTTGTGCGTAATCTTGCGTGGCTATGGCCTGCCAGGTATTGATTAGAGTTCGCTGATACAGTATATTTTGAGAAGTATTAAACCAAAGTTGCCCAGGTATGGGGTTATCAGGTGCTATAGAATTAGCAAAATTTTCAAGAATGTGTACAAAGTTTTCATTTTGCTGTAGGCCGTAAGCAGGAAACCCAGCTCCCAGCAAAATCACACTGGTAGCTGAGGTATTCTCAGTGCCAGTCTCTAGGGTCGCAATTACTTCCCCTCTACTATTTGTAATAACATAAGCCATAGATCACTCCAATTCTGGGTATTTATGCTACCTTACTGGGGCGTTAGGAAGTGGTAAATACCTAGAGGATTAAATCAATGCCAACCCAACAGATTATTAACGTAGGTGCCGATGCCAACGATGGACTAGGTGACCCGCTACGCACTGCTTTTACAAAGACAAATGACAATTTTACCACCTTGTTTGCTATTGGTGGTATCACTGGATTTGCCAATGGTACCAGTGGCGTAAGCATTCCGTTAGCCAATTCAAATATAAACTTCACAGTTGGCAATACCGCCAATATAATAGTGATGACATCTGCAGGGATGTCCGCCACTGGAAATGTGTCAGTCAGCAGTTATCTCAATGTGGGAAATATTCTGACTTCTGGCACCATTGTGGCCAACGGCACAATACAAACACTGGGCGGGGTCACTGCTGCCACAGTTGTGGCATCAGGCAACATTCAAGCTGACAATCTCATTGCCACTGCTTTGCTGAGAGGCACTGCGGTTTCGGCCACAGGTAATGTTGTTTCCACTGGATATTTTGTTGGTGACGGTAGTCAGCTTACCAATGTAGTATCCAGTCCAGGCAACAACTTCAACACGGTTCTAGCCAACACAACCAGTGTAAGAGCTACCAGTTCAAATGATACTTTGACTTTTGTCACTGGCAATAACACGCAAATCACAGGGTTTCCTGTCAGCAAAACAGTTGAATTTTCTGTGAGTCAGAACCCAAGCTTTACCGGTAATCTAAGTGCCGCAACAGTTTCTACTACAGGAAATATCACTGCAGGACAACTTACCACAGGTGGCAACATCAGTGGAGGTAATTTACTCACTTCTGGATCAATCACTGCAGGTGGTAATATTGGTGGTGGCAATCTTAATACAACAGGCACAGTCGTTGCCAGTGGTGCAGTAAGTGCTGGCGGCAACATTACAGCCACAGCCAATGTCAACGGTGGCAATCTCATCAGTACTGGTATTGTGTCAGCTGCTGGAATAATCACTACCGGATCAACTCTGCAAGGTGGTAATATTTCCATCACAGGATCTATCACTGCTGGCGGAAACATTTCTGGCGCAAATTTTATATCAGCAGGGTTGCTGACTGCAACGGGAAATATCAACACCACTGGAAATATCAATGGTGGAAACCTAGGGTTAACTGGCCTAGCATCAGTTACAGGCAATGTCAACATCACAGGTAATGTCAATCCTGGAAATGTTGTTGTGAGTTCTGGACAGGTGTTGGCCGCAGGCAATGTCACAGGTGGTAACTTGTTGACATCCGGACTAATCACAGCCACTGGTAATTTAACAGCGGCCAACATTGTCACAGGTGGTATAGTAACAGCCTCGGGCAATATCACCAGCGGTGGCAACCTAAGCGGCGGAAATATCACTGCCGCAGGGGCAATAACTGCCACTGGAAATATTTCATCAGCTGGCAATATTTCAGCAACTTACTATGTTGGCAACGGTGCGTTGCTGTCAGGAATTACCACTACCACAACAGGTATTGTCAACGGCACCAGTAATGTTGTAGTAATTGCCAGTTCAAATGTCACTGTAGCAGTGGGCGGCATACCAAACATTGCTGTGTTTGCAGGCACCGGCTTGTTTGTGGCAGGTGTTGCATCAGCTGGTGGCAACGTCACTGGTGGCAATATTATCACAGGCGGATTAATCACTGCCACAGGCAACATCACTGCCACTGCCAACGTTCAAGGTGGTAACTTAATAAGTTCTGGTATACTAACCGCTACTGGAAATATAAATTCCAGCGGTGCTATCACTGCCACAGCAAACATCACCGGTGGTAATATAAACACTGCAGGGCTAGTCACAGCCACTGGCAATATTACTTCCACTGCCAACATTGCAGGTGGCAATATAACAACGGGCGGGTTGTTCTCAGCTGGTGGCAACGTAACTGGTGCCAATGTCGCTGACAGCAAAGGCCTAGTACGAAGTGTTCCAATAAATTCTCAAAGTGGTGCGTATGCACTGGTATCAACTGACAGCGGAAAGACCGTAAGTATCAGTCTTGGCGGAGTCACTGTTCCTTCAAGTATTTTTGTAGTAGGCGATACAATTACCATCTACAATAACTCTTCAAGCAGTCAGACCATTACGCAGGGATCTGGAGTAACAATGTATTACGTTGGAACTGCCAGCACAGGAAATAGAACGCTGGCACAGCGTGGACTCTGTACTGTTTACTGTGTGGCCACAGACGTATTTGTAATCACTGGCGGTGGATTGACCTAATGTCAGTATACAACTTACTAATGACAGGCCAAAACAATTCAACACCTCCACCACCTCCCACACCTGCACCCGGCACCGTTGAATACCTATTAGTTGGTGGTGGCGGTGGTGGATCAATTGGAGGTGGCGGCGCTGGTGGATTTTTAACTGGTAATTTCTCAATATCTAGCTCAACCGCTTATACGTTAACTGTAGGTGCAGGTGGTGCAGCAGGCGGTGATAACACCGCAGGCGGCCAGGGCGGAGACTCTGTGTTTGCCTCAACAACTGCCTTGGGCGGCGCACGTGGCGGATATCAGGGAGCCTATGGTACAACAGGTGGGTCAGGGAGTGGTGCTGGTCGTGATCAAGGCTCAGGCGTTGGTGCTGGCGCAGGTACACCTGGACAAGGTAACAATGGTGGTGCATCCGGTGGCACACAGTTTGCTGGTTCTGGTGGCGGTGGTGGAGCATCACAGTCAGGATTTCAAGGGTTTGGTGACGGCAATAGCAGCAATGAACGAAGTGGTAACGGTGGCAATGGTGCATCGTCAGGAATTACCGGCGCCACAGTGACCTATGCAGGAGGCGGTGGCGGAGCTGCTCAAAGTGGTGGCCCTGGTGCGCCTGGCGTAGGTGGCTCTGGAGGTGGTGGCAACGGTGCTCTTGCACCTTCTGGTGGTGGTGGCGGGGTAGGTAGTCCTGGCACTGATGGACTTGGCGGCGGTGGCGGTGGCGGATATTTTCCTGCTGGTCGAGGAGGCAACGGTGTGGTGATTATTGCCTATGCCAGCTCAGCCGGGAATGTTGTCTCAGTCACAGGAAATCTTGTCTACAGTTACAGTGATAGTTCTAGATCTGGCTACAAGGTGTACACATTTACGTCCGGCACCGGCACTGTTACATGGTAAAATAATATGCAAACACTACTGCCACAATTGTTGACTGTTGAAACATTCAATCCCACAAGTTCCATTGTTGGTAATGGAATACCTGGACAAGTTTCTGCTGCGTTTTTAAACAGCTATAGCTGGCGTATTGTCAGCAAAGATCTTCCTGGGTTTGTCAAAACCGGCGAATTCCCCAATTCACAGAACCCCAACTCAATCACAGCCCAGGTCATTAATTTCTTATGGCCATATCGTGGTGGATTGAATTTGCCTGCACAGAATTTTATGCAACGTCCACCACGCGGTCCTATCGGAATCAGTGCAGTGGGTATTGCATTTTTTGGGCCAGAAACCAACATAAAGATTGCTGGTGCTCGAGGAACAGTTTGGAATCTCAATGCAGTTGTGGCCAATATTTTTGGTGCAGATGAATACGGAGGCTTCCCTGGAGCAGTTGGTGATTATCACTACCAGGACAGTGAATTCATAACAAACAATGCGTGGTCGGATATCGCAGGATTCAACACTGGATATCAGCAAGTTGATGGACACAGTAAGATCGTGGGCTGGGCCGTTGATGGCTATCCAATTTATGGTCCGTATGGGTATTTGAATCCCACCAACGGCACTAGTCAGATTGTGCGAATGACATCAAGCTATCAACTTGAAACCAAAGTCAATCGTCCATCAAACCCCACGATTATTACCAGAGGCGTGGTTACAAAAAGTAATATTATCAATTTGACCACCACAGCAAACATAGCCCCAGGGTTAGTACTGACTGGTGGCACACTGCCAGGACCATGCAAAGTTTTACAGGTATCTGGCAATTCAATTGTGATCGATCAACGTGTGAATTTGGCCACCAATGTTAGATTGCAAGGATCATGGCCCGCTGGTATATTTGTAGAGGATTACAGTTATGTTTCAGGGCTGGGTAGTCTTGATCGCCACAATGGCAGATTCTGTGTGACTCCCGAATACCCCAATGGTACCTATGCTTATTTTGTCACTGAAGACGACAATGGCCCAGTGTTTCCCTACATCATGGGAGAGACTGTCTATGGCAACATAGCAATAACTCCTCCACCTGACGCACCACCATTGGTTTGGGTCACACCCGCAGGCAGTCTTGGAACTTTGGTCATAGACAAATTCTTTGAAATTCCAGTGTTAGCAACATCCGCTGACACTGTGTATTACGAAGTCATAGCAGGAAACTTGCCTGATGGTGTAGCACTTGATGCCACAGGAATAATTGCTGGTGTTCCAGTGTTGGGCGGCGTGCCTACATTGTCAACTCTGGGATTAATTGGCGTTGACATCACAAGTAAATTTGTAATACGTGCATATACCAAAACAGTGATCAACGGAGTTCTTGTAGTAAATGAATTCTTGGATCAAACCTTTACCTTGACTGTTCCGGGGCAGGCATTGCCGCAATTTGCTACTCCGTCTGGAAACATTGGAACATTCTATGACGGATCTCCTATTGCTCCTATCCAACTGACTTTTTCAGGACCGCTGTATAATTCAGTGGTGCGCCTGGCAGCTGGTAACTTACCTCCTGGGTTGGTTGTCAGCACCAATGGATTGATCAGTGGATACATCCAACCGTTGCCAATTGGGTCTCAATTGGCAGGATATGATTTGACTCCTGAGGATGTGTATGGATATGACTTTTTGGCACAGAGCGAAAGTTTAAATTATCAGTTTAGTTTGGAAATTACCGACGGTGTCAGTGCAAATCTAAGAACATTTGAAATCTATGTCTACAGTCGCAACAATCTCACTGCTGATGACACAATTATAACTGCCGACACCACCCAAGTCACTGCTGACGAAACACCAAATCGTCCACCGTTTATGATAACGCCCGAAGGCGACATCGGCACTTACCAAGACGACAACTTCTTTGCATTTAAATTTAATGCAGTTGATTTAGATCAACAAACAATTCAGTACAATCTAATTGTTGAAAGCACGCCTGACCACAACTGGAGTATCCCACAAGGACTAGCATTGGATCCACTCACTGGATGGTTGTACGGCTACTTGCCACAACAAGGCTTGAGTTCAATCACCTATACCATTGCCATACGTATTTCTGATGTCAATGATCCCACTGTTGTAAGTCCAATTTATTTGTACACAATGACTGTCACTGCTGGAATTGATACCAGAGTGATTTGGATAAGTCCTGCAGACCTTGGATCAATTGACAACGGCAGTGAAAGTCTGTTTACCATTCGTGCAATTACTCCGCAGCCACGTGATTTGGCCTATAGGCTCCGGCCCGGCAGCAACAGTTTGTTGCCCAAGGGACTGCGATTGTTACCTTCGGGCAACATTGCTGGCACAGTGAGTTATGATACATTTACATTGGACACAGGCACCACAACCTTTGATGTGACCAATAGAAATCTGTTGTCGTCGACTCCCACAACGTTTGATTTGACCTATACGTTCGTTGTTGAAGTGTATTCACCTACCACTCAACAGGTTTCGTATAAAGTCACTGGAATCACTGTGCAAGATGGCGGGCAGGGCTATGCACAGGATCCAACTGTCACTATTGCTCCGCCACCCGGACAAGGTGTTGCAGCAACAGTTGACACAGTTACAACTCAGTTTGTCCCAGGACAAGGTTATCAAATTGTTTCAGTTACTATCAAAGATCAAGGATTTGGTTACCAAGCCGCGCCAATTATCACAGTAACCGATCCTGACGATGGATCAAGTATGCCTGGCAGTGGTGCAGTACTCACAGCCACTATCGTGCCGGTACAGAGTGATTTCTTGGTGAGCGAATATAGAACCTTTACAATCCACATCAATCGCAAGTATCAGACACCGCTGGATACTTTGTACATCAAAGGATTGTTAAACGATACCGACAGAGAAATCCTTGCAAATCTCTTGCAAGATCCAACTTTGATTTCTTATCAAAATGTGTTTAGACCCGACGATGCCAATTTTGGAGTATCTCGTGGATTGAAATATGCTCATGCATTTGGATTAAATCCAGCTACAGCCGCAGACTATCAACGAGCATTGGAATTAAATCACTATTGGAAACAGTTGGCACTGGGGCCAGTGCAAACTGCCAGAGCTCTTGACAGTGATGGCACTCCCATATACGAAGTAATTTATTGCCCGGTGATTGACAATTTAATCAACGAGCAAGGACAGAGTGTTGGCAAAGAAGTCACACTAGATGTGCCCATAAGTGGCTATCTTGATGACTCCACCGTGATAACAACTGTGTACCCCAATGCACTGGTAGACATGCGAGATCAAGTCATTGATGTTATTGGACAGGTGGGTACAATTTTACCACTGTGGATGACCAGTTTGCAAGAAAATGGTCGCCAGTTGGGCTATGTTCCAGCTTGGGTTGTGGCCTATGTGACCCCGGGCAATGCAACAAGAATTGCCTATTACATAAATCAACAGTTTGAAAATCTCTTTAATAGAATAGACTTTGATGTTGATAGATACGAACTGGGCCGACAACTCAGCATCAATTGGGATCCTGTGACAGGTACCTGGGTGCCTCCAGCAAGTTCCACAACATTTGATGAAAACACACACTATCGTGTTCCTGAAACCAACGACTCAAGTATTGTGTTCAATGGTGGAACAGGATATGCAGTGGGCAACAAGATACGCATACGTGGATCAGCCCTGGGTGGCATTAATGACTACAATGATCTCATGATCACAGTGCTGGACGTTGGCGCAGTTGGCAACATTACATATTATGCTCTTGTGGGGCAGGCATTCCCTCTAAAACAGGGAGAAATTTTCTACAACGTGGTTGGCTCAAATATTTCTGGCACCGGGGTTGGTGCAACCTGGGATATAATTATTGCCAGCGGTGATCCCACTGTTTTTGATGGTGGTAGCATGGAATTTAATGTACCTACTGATATCTATGGGGTAACAGATCAGTACGATAAATATCTCGTATTCCCCAAGCGAAACATTTTGAACTAACAAGGAACTCAAATGACTAGTAGTATTAACCCAAACAACATTGACGGCGCTTATCCAGTTGCAGGTCAAGACAACGATAGCCAAGGTTTTCGTGATAATTTTACCAATATCAAAACAAACTTTGCCTATGCTTCTACTGAGATCACAGACCTGCAGAACAAGGCTGTGCTAAAGGCTGCATTGTCGGGCAGCACATTAAACAACGACATGAATGGTGCTGCACTGATTGGTGCTCAAATTCAAAACTTTTCAGCTACCAAAGTTGACCTAGGTACAACTTCGGGCACTGTCACAGTAAATTATGCAGCCGGTCACTATCAAGTAGTCACCACATCCGGTCCAATAACTTTGGCATTTTCAAACTTCCCCTCTGCGGGCATAACCGGATTGGTTAGAGTCAGAATCACCGTGGCCAGTGTTGGTGATACAGTGACATTGCCAGCAGCAGTGACTCTGGGCACCAGTTATCTACAAGGTCTCAGTGGATCAGTTATTACTTTTAGTCAGATTGGAACTTTTGAATTTGAGTTCATCACTATTGATGGCGGATCCACTATTCAAATCTATGACTTGAGCCGAAATCTTGATCCAATGTTCCTGCCAAGTTCAGAAGATCTCACTGCATCAGCTGCAGCCAGTCTGGCAAAATCAGTGACCTATTTTACCACAGCAGGATCTGAAACTGGCACACTGGCAGCAGGTGCAAACGGGCAAATCAAGATGTTCTGTGCTGTTGATGTCACTGCTGGTAACATGGTGATTACTGTGACCAACGCTGGCTGGAAATCATCGGGCACTGGCACTATTACTTTCAACGGACGCGGACAGAGCTGTATGTTGATCTACATCAATTCCAAATGGTATGCGATTGGAAACAATGCAGCAACTTTTGCTTGATCAAAATCATTGACTTATCCGGCCCTTGATGTTATTATAACACAAGGGCTTTTTCTTTTATGGAGTAATACATGGAACATCCGTTGATTGGTAATTTAGATGCACTCACTGTTGACGAGTGTCAGACCAAAATATCAGAACTCACAAAGAAATTAATGATTGCTAGCCGATCCGGCAACGGACATCTTTGCCAGCAACTGCGCATGGCGTTGGAAAGTTATCAATCTAGAATGAAGTCAATCTACGATGATCAGCTAAAGAAAGACGGTGACAATCCAGCCCTACACTTTGACAAGATTGATATATCATGAACGTAAGAATAAGATACGACACAATATTTGTGGCCGGAGTACACTGGCAAGATCAACTGTATATGACCAATTACAGTGTTGACATTCAAATGGTCACAAACACTATTGACCCTGCCGAACAAAACATTGCCATGTACCGAATGAAATCAATGATTTCAGACTGCTTTCAAAGCAGTGTATTTGTCAATCAATCTCAGCAAAAGCAAATCAAACAATATCTTGCTGCTGGCATTGAAGTCACTACTTTGCCCGAAGATCCGCTTGATCAAATCATTGGTATTATGCTATACTGCAAACTCAATGCAGTGATGGAAGGGCGATTGCTGATAGCAAATTTAGATCTCAGCAGTGAGATGGGTGATTCAATTGTGTACTCCCACAGTGACGATGAAGTACTGGGTCCACTTGGTGAAATGGGGTGGTGGCACAGTCCTGACCCCACACACAATGACCTTGCCAAATATTACAACAAACGTCCCAGCGATGAGCGTATTGTAGAAATGCAAAAAGCCAAGACTTGGAAAGACTATGGGTTTCACTGGAATGCCGAAGACGAAACTCCAGTGGAGTCAACTGTTGTGTACGCAGACTTCCCACGCAATCCATGAAAACTGATCAATACGGGCAGATGATTTTCAGCGAACAAGATGTGTTTGATGTCATCATGGAGAGAGATGTCAACCTCTATGCTCCGATGTTTACAGGCATGATTGTTGATGAAACTGTGGACATTGAAACAGCACGCCTGTATTTGACTGATGTTCCTTGGTTGTTGCATCGCGAAGTCACTGATCTCACCATTAAAGAATGGGACAAAACCAAGCAAGGCGCCTGGTTCATGCCCGAAGAATATCAATCGCTTGACATTGCAGCCCATGTGTTGAGCTTGTGTCAAACCGAACAACAACTGCAGAGAGTGGGCGAAGAACTGTTGCTGTATCAAGAGCGCAACATGTTTGATCTGTTGCGCTATCTTAAATTCCTAGTTGACAAGCTCAAGTCAAAGAACATAATCTGGGGCGTGGGGCGTGGATCCAGTGTGGCCAGTTACGTGCTGTACCTGTTGGAAGTTCACAGAATAGACTCAATGTACTATGATTTAGACCCCAGTGAGTTTTTGCGTTAAATACCCAACAAGGAGACTACTATGACCAAACATGTTTATAAATCTGCACAGGGCAAACCTGTGGATATGGGTGCTATTATGTTGCGCAACGAAACCGAACGAGCTGTGGGCAATATGAATGTCAATGCTCGTGGTGATATCATTGACAATCAAAATCGTCCCATTGCCTCACGCACCGAACAAGTTAGAAACAACTACAAAAAACAAACCAATGTCACGCACAGCCCTGTGACAGTTGCAAAACCCAAAGGAGATAGCAAGTGAAAGAAGCAGCATTTGCCGCACATCGAGTCAAGAGTTTAAAAGTTTTAAGAGATCAAGTCTTGGTGGCAGAAATGAATTTTGAAAGCCGCCAATTGAGTTCAGGTATAATCTTGCTCAATGACAACGGCAAAAGTCAGGGCATCAGAGCTCGCTGGGGACAAGTCTACGTTGTTGGCCCTGAACAGACCAGTGTCAAGCCTGGTGATTGGATCTGCGTGGCGCATGGTCGTTGGACTCGTGGCATTGAAGTTGAAGATGATCAAGGCGAAAAAACTCTGCGTAGAATTGATCCCAACGACATCCTCTTGGTCAGCGACGAACTACCGCCTGACAACACTGTCAACAAAGACGCAGTAATTGCCTAAACTCATTGCTATCAGCAGCACAATCTTGTACAATAACTTTTTAGGACTTATTAAATTTCATTATGAAAGAACTCTGGACAGAAAAGTATAGACCGCGCACAGTGGAAGATTATGTTTTCCGCGATGCAGCACAACGGCAACAAGTACAGGCATGGATTGATGAGGGGTCTATCCCGCATCTATTGTTTTCTGGTGCGCCGGGTGTGGGCAAAACTACACTGGCAAAAATCTTGCTGAATCAACTGGAGATTGATGCCTACGATATCTTGGAAATCAATGCGTCACGTGAGAACTCAGTGGACACAATCCGTGACAAGATCACAGGCTTTGTGCAGACAATGCCGTTTGGCAAATTTAAGGTGGTGTTACTAGATGAAGCAGACTACATCAGTCCCAATGGACAGGCCGCGCTTCGCGGCGTTATGGAAACGTATCACTCCAGTGCTAGATTTATTCTTACTTGCAATTACCCTAATAGAATTATCCCAGCTATCCACAGTAGATGCCAGGGCTTTCACATTGATCGGACAGATATTGTGGAGTTTACCGCTCGTGTGGCTAATGTACTGGTGCTTGAAAACTGTGATTTCGAACTCGAAGTATTAGACACCTATGTCAAAGCCACATATCCGGATCTGCGCAAATGTCTAAACACAGTGCAGATGAACTCACAAGGCAGCTGCCTGACTCAGCCCAACGGTGATGAAAACACCGGTGCCGCAGATTGGAAAATTGGTGTGGTTGATTTATTCAAAAAAGGGCGTGTGACTGCGGCTCGTGAGTTGCTGTGTAAATCAGCTCGTCCCGAAGAGATGGAAGATGTGTTTCGTTGGATGTATGACAACCTAGATCTCTGGGGCGACACCAATGAGAAAAAAGATCAGGCCATTGTGGTGATCAGACAGGGATTGGTAAATCACAGTTTTGTGGCCGATCCTGAAATCAATTTATCAGCAACCCTAGTTGAACTTGCAAACATTCAATGAGATATTTCTTAGTAACCTACGTAAAACGGCCCAACGGCAAACTTGACGAACAAACTGCAGTGGTGCGTAATTTAAAACGCAGCGATTATCAGATGAGAAATATCATTTTAGATTTTCGTGACATGAAAGTTCTAAGCTGTCATGCCGATGGTATCACTGTACCAAAAAATTGGGATTCAATTCACAACTATTTTCTACTGCACTACGAAGCAGTGTTTCGCAGACTGCACGAAGAAAATGGCCGACAACTCATTATTGAAAACGAGCAGCCGGCCGATCCTCAAGTGTCTGAATAGAGATTCAAGACATCGGTGATGATTGGGTGACGTTGGATGTCGCGGGTTTCCAACAATACAGTGGTTAGGCCATTGATTTGATTGCGATCTAATCTCTCAATCAAGTCTAGAAGACCATTCTCACGCCGTGCGCGATCCGCCTGATCGACATCACCCGTAACTATTATCTTGGATCCCTGCCCAATTCTACTCATCAACATTTTGAGTTGATTGGGAGTGGCATTTTGCATTTCATCGGCAATAATCCAAGCTGACTTAAAAGTACGACCACGCATGTAGGCCAAGGGCGAGATTTCAATCACTTGATCATCTATCATGCGTATAATATCTTTGGGATGGTAATATTCCCGCATTACATCCAACAGTGGACGAGTCCAGGGTTCCATTTTACTCACAAGATCCCCGGGCAGGAATCCATGACGTTCGTCTTCTACACCCACTGCAGGTCTTGTGAGAATAATACGCTCACAAAGGCCCATTTTAAACGCTCTAATAGCAGCCAGCATGGCCAGATATGTTTTTCCTGTGCCAGCAGGTCCTGCTGTGACCACAATGTGATTTGTGGTATCTAATAGTGCTAAAATAAGTTTTTCTTGTCCTCTCGTTTTGGGAATTAGTTCTACAGTGCGATGCCTGCTAGGCGGTGCAAATGTTATTGTGTTGGGCTCGGTGATGGGTGCTACATTGCGCTTCTGCGCTTTGGTGCTACGTGCTCTACTCAATGTCAATTCTCCTTGGGTCATGTGCGTTCCCTACGCATGAATATTTAGATCCATGTGTCACCAGGAATACAGTGCATGTATTTCAGATATTTGGTTACTAAATATTAGGCTTTGACGCTGCAAAATCTAAGAATCCGCCGCACAGCATTGTCTACTAAATACAAGCATGGACAAAGATCTATTCAAAAATCACGAAGATTACTGGCAAGTCTCTAAAAACATACAAGACATCTATCTCAGCGAAGGAAGTCTACTAAACCTTCTGGATTTTGAGCGAGTGCTTGATGAGTTTGATGTCTATGCTTTTCGCAACTGGAAATACGGCGAATTGGTTGAAGGTCCTGACATTGGCAAATACAAAGTCGGTTGTATCTTTATGTGGCCGGAAAAGTTGATGCCAGACCCACGTGGGGGCAAACGTCTACTGCCGTTTGACTGCGATGTCAACTTCAAAAAAACCAAGATGAAGATCCCGGTGAAGATACAAAATCCCAGCGATTATCGTCCTGGTACGCACAAAGCAAAAATCATGGAACGGTGGGTATGGTTAGTTGAAATCATCATGCCCAAGAGTTTGATGGACGACATTAGAACCGGTGCAATTGAACTGGAAGGTCAGGAGGTAGATCTTAAAGAGCTTGAAGATGCTTATGATGAGGATCTGGACCAAGAGCAGTATCAAGATGCCGACAACCAAGAAGAATTAATGAGTCAACCCAATGCACAACAACAACCAATACAACCTGCCCCACTTCCGCCAGCTCAGTGAAGCTCTAGAGTACAAAGATCTTGACGGCATGATGAAGCCTCGCATCCATATTGACGAATTTGCGTCAAAAATGGGCGATGATGCTGACATCATTGTCATAAGCTTTTTTGTGCGTGATCAACAGGCCAGCAAAGATCTCATGAACTGGTTTGAAAAGGGCTATGACTTTGTGCTGGATGCAGACAAGAGTCCTGGTGAAATCAAAGCCAATCGTTATCTAGTGTACATTGAACTGCGTCGTCGCAGCAACGTGGGCGAGCATGTTGAAGAATTGTTGAAAGACTTAGAAACACTGACAGAATACACAGTTGACGACTGGACCATGCACTACAAAAACAAGGACTATCCCTGGAGTGTTGACACATTCAACAGCCTGGTTCCCTTGAGTCCGCGTCAGTATCGCGAAGAGGGCGAAGAAGAACTCAACGAAATGCGTGTGGCAGCAGGAATCGCACCAGTGCCACTGTACGAAAAAGATCCAGCTATTGAAGCTCTTCAACACGCTGCTGGGATTTAATGAAGGTCAAGAGTTTTGGTTGTAGTTTTGTAGCTGGTACTGATCTTGCCCACCCAAATCTCGCTTGGCCTGCACTGATTGCCGAACGTCTAGGTCTAGAGTATCAATGTCTAGCAGCAGCAGGAGTGGGCAACTCCTACATTCAACATCAAGTGCTGAATCAACTCAAGCTTGAACCCTGTATCTACATCATCAACTGGACCTGGATTGACCGTTTTGATTATGTCAGCAATTTGGATGACAGCTGGCAAAGTCTAATGCCATCAGAATCCAATCCTCATGCCAGCTACTATTACAAACATCTACACAGTCAATATCGCGACAAGTTTGCATCACTCACAGCAATCAAAACCGTGCGAGATGCGCTGCGATCACAGCGACAACGTTTCATCATGACTTACATGGATAGTTTGTTGTTTGAAACTGAATGGCACACCGATGCTGCTGTGGAATTTTTGCAGCAAGACATCACTTATGACCTGCATACATTTGATGGCCATACTTTCTTGGACTGGAGTCGGCTACAGGGCTATGATGAAAGTGAAACCTGGCATCCGCTAGAAGCAGCACACAGTGCCGCAGCAGATTATGCCATGAAAAATCTTGTTCCTATTTTGAGCAAATAAAGAATATTCTTTGATTGAAGTCTCGTTTGAAGGTGTCAAGTGTTAGATTGTACTTTTCGCACAGCTCATTGACAATTTCAAACGTCCAGGGAAATATATCTACCCAGGGTCCATTTTGATGTGCGATACCAGGGTTGACCCTAAAATACATACGCCCGCCCGGCATCAACAAATTCACACAGTGTGCAAATCTATCTTCAATGTCCTGCCGGCTGTTGAAGTTAATTGACCCCAGAGCAATGATATGATCGTGCGACTCGCGCCGTACACGATACTCTAGTATGTCTACCATGTAGTCAGCACAGTTGTTGTAGGGATCAATGCCGGTGATATTCTTTATGCGATCTCGAAACGGATGAAACCCACAGCCTACATCCAGCACGTTCTGAGGATTCTGTGCGTTGATTTCGTCAACTAAATTCCAGCCAGTGTACACATAGTTTTCAGTCTGCGGTTTCCAGATTTCTGAAAAGAATCGCATCATGTAGCGTTGATCAATACCTGTCACAATGTCTTGCACAGTGCCCGATACCGGCACTTCAAACCCAAAGGTCTCTGACAGCTCATGCTGGAATTTTGCGAATCTAGCCGGAGTCCAGGGCAAATGCTCTACCACGGTTGATGCTTGAATTGTGCCCTGAAGATAACTGTATTTGGGCAAACGAAATGCTTCTTCAATCTTTTTGATAAGATGTGCAAAAATTTTAGTGTTCATTGGAATTTTCCCGGCTGTTTATAAATTACTACATAATTATACAAAAACTCTTGGGTGAATATGAAATATATCTTCGTAGCCGGTGCACCAGGCTCAAAATGGAGCAGTGTTGTAAAAAATATCTACTGGAGTCCCGACGTTGATCACACGGACTACACTGAAGAACGTACTTACCATCACGACGCCACAGGCGAGCATCAGCTCATGCACCTGGGCGCATACTGGGATCCGGGCATGGAATTTGGTGACTGGTTCTTGCATCTAAGCGAGCACAGCCGCGAAGAATGCGAAGCAGAATTTGATCGCCCATTCTCAGGCACAGGGGTACGTATCATCAAGAGTCATGTGTTCTGTCATCACATTGATTGGATCCGAAAGACCTGGCCAGATTGCCCTGTTGTGCTGGTTGATCGCGGCAACGATGCTTGCCTGGGCTGGTGGGTGCGCTGCGGGGAATTTTCAATAACCTATCCCAATTATCAGCCCTACTATCATAATCTCAGACACATGGCCCGAATGATCACTGATCAGAATCGGGATTTGCGATTTGCTCAACAGCACCACAATTATCAACGTCCCAGCACCAATTTTAAATTGGCCTCATCGTTGGGCATTGCCCCGCCCAGTGATACTCTGACTCAGGATTATCAAACCAATGACATAAAGGTCACTGTAATATGACATCCAGTTGGCAACGCACAGTAGCAACCAGTCGCTATCATTTTGATCGCACACGACAGGACCCACGCTGGGACACAGTGACAGGACTGGGCTGGATTGATCCCGAAGCCTGGCGTGATGATCTTGGGGAAATAATTGAACACAGTCAGCCTGCTACCTGGGCCTCTCGTGGATATAAAGAAAAAGACCGAGCCATTCCCAGTGAGGATCTAGCAGCCGAGCAAAATGATCTAGCACGTATTGGTGCAGACCCGGACATGGTGATCAGCAATATTGGCTGGGCATTGCCCAGAAGTCTCCGAGACATCACTGCGAATTTTGCGCTGGCGAATGAAATGAATCGCTTGCATGTACAATGGCCCGGGCAAGTATGGACACGGCATATTGACAAACTAGATAAGTTCTGCCCCGAAGATCCGCAAAAAGTCCTGCGCATAATGATTCAATTAACGGACTGGCAACCCGGGCAATTCTGGGAGTTTGGCAACTACCAATACCGTGGCTGGCGTGCGGGCGATGTCATTACATTTGACTGGCGTAATGTGCCGCACTGCACAGCCAATGCTGGCCATCACCCCAGGGCAACGCTGCAGCTCACAGGCGCAATAACTGCAGGCACAGAAAAATACCTTGACGTGATTAAAAATCTAGGCTAGCATAAATAATTCAGTAAAGATTGTAAAATTTTACACTTAGCTAAGTAATTTTATAGGAGATCCAAAAAAATGTTATCCGCAAAAGAATTTGTACAAAAGATTAAAAAAGACAACGCGGCCCTGTTTCAAGCCAGTCAGCTCAATGTCAAGGCCTACTTTGATTCCAAGCCTAGCCAACAAGAGCTGGTTGATCACTTTGTTGGCCGTATGGTCAACGAGCGCATGAACATGGTTGAAATCAGCCGTGCCATTGCAGCGATGCCAGCCGACGCAGATCCAGTGGAACTGCAACTGTTGACACAACAAGCACACGACGAAGCCGTACACTTCCGCTTGGTCAAAGAAGTTATTGAGCACATTCAAGGCTCACCAGTTGATGTTGAAGCTGCCATTGCCAAAGAAGCTGCTGCCAACACAGCCAAAGGTGCTGCACTGTTGGACAAGTACGAAGCCGGCAACGATGCTGCTGCCCTGGCTGCGTATCAATTGGTTGCTGAAGGTCGTGCCGAAGCTGTTTGGAATCAAATGGCCGACTGCATTGAAGATCAATTCATTTCACGCAGCTATGCCAAAATTGCTCGTGACGAAGGCTTTCATTCCAACATCGGTGCAATGAAACTGGAAAAGCTCATGGCTGATCCTGCGGAGCAAGCACGTATTGAAGCCCTGGTTGGTGAAATGCGTCGTGACCTCTATGACATCAGCTGCCGCAACACTGTGGCCAATGCCGAAGGCAAAAAATTAGTAGCCGAAGCCTACGGTTGGTAAATTGCGAATAGGGCTCACACAACGAGTCCTGCTGCATCAAGGCCGGGCTTATGACTCAATAGAACATGCGTGGTATGATTTTCTTGACGGTCATGAGCTCGTTTTTATCCCCAATACCCTAGAACAAGATTTTGATCAGTTGACAGAACAGTTGGACTGTGTTATAATAACAGGTGGTGATGACAGTGCTCGAAGGCGATCAACTGAACTCAAACTGGCCAGTTTTATGCTGCAGTCCCACAAGCCCATCTTGGGCGTGTGTCACGGTGCATTTTTGATAACCGATGTCTTGGGCGGCACAGTCAATTCAGTGTCAGGCCATTCCGACACCAATCACACCATTGATTATCATGGAAAAAACATTGAAGTCAACAGCTATCACAATCAAGGAATTCTGAGATTACACAGCACTGGGCAGGTGTTGGCCACTGATGAACAAGGGCACTGTGAAGCCTGGATTGATCGCTTGGTGGCTGGTATAGTATGGCATCCTGAAAGAATGGCGGAGCCATTTATCCCTGCTGAAATACAACAGATAATGAAACTTTAAGGACAAACAATGATTAATATTCAAGGCGAATTGCCGGTGACAGATCGGTGGAATTTTCGAATTAGAAAAATTGAAGCCGATCAAGATGTGTCAACATTTGTGGAAGGCACTGACTACATCATGGCCGTCAACAGTACTTTTTATAGAGAAGACCTCAGCTTCACTGCCGACAACTTTGCTGCATGCCAGAGCGATCGCTACAGTTTGCTCACGCATCGCAATGGCTCAGCAGTGATCATCAGTTTCCCGGGTCTCAAGCTCAATGAGAATAGATACTACACCCAGCGCATATTGGATCAGGGCAATCTCAGTTACATGGACGGTGGCACCAATACCACTGCCATCAATCCAGGACGTCTAGGCGATCCTGTGATTAACTATGTGCATTTTCCTGCCCGCATGTATCAGACCCTGCACACTCACCCCAGTCACAGAGTGGGCATGGTGCTGCGTGGGTCAGGACGTGTGGAATTGGATCACGGTGAATTCTTCCCTGTGCGCGAGGGCGAAGCATTTTTCCTGCGTAGAAATGAGCTGCACAATTTCATAACCGATGACGAACCTGTGATTTTATATGTGTGGGCACCGGATTCCGGCACAGGTCCCACTGACGAAGTCAATCCACTAAAAATAAGAACCTATGTCGGACAACAACGCTTCAGCCGCTAAACGGCTATTGATCATCACCGGTCCGCAGGGCTCGGGCAATCATATATTCAGTCGTGTGTTTTCCATGCATCCTGAGGTTCGGGGCTGGGAACAGCTAAAAGATCAATACTGGGTGCCCAGCGATGAAGAGACATTTGCTGAATATTGGGTGCATCCTGACAGATTAACTCCAGCAGTGTTCGACGGTGCTGATTATTTTCTAGCCAATGTGTCGGTGCCGTTCTTTTATGACGGTGTGAGACAAACACCACACATTAGAGAAGTGGCCGATCGCGCTAGATCATTTGGCATTGATGTCAGCATTGCCATTGTGGTACGCGATGCCACCATCAACTCAGTGCAGCAACAGCGTGTGGGTGGCGCAGTGACCCTGCCGCAGGCGCAGGAATATTATCGCAAATACCTGTTGTACAGTGAACACCAAATCTATTTTTTAGATCACGAAGCCCTGTTTTTATGGGGTGAATACTATGTGAATCGCATGGCGCATGACATGGAGTTTCCCGTGGACACTGATCGTTGTCTGACGCTGCTGGATCACAATCCCAACAGGAAGTATGTCACTGCTGTTGATGATCACTGGTTAGATGAGGAGATTCGTGCGGGGCGTCGGCCTTTTCAACTGCGTGATAATTTGAATTCTCCTGGTGAGTGAGTTGCTGTAGCACTGAGTCAGTGAATGGCTCGCCTAGCCCTGTTTGGTCAACCCATTGATTGTACCACTCAACAACTTCTGCCCAGTTTCGTACAATGTGGCGTTTTTCCTGCATGGTCTGCAGTTTGATTGGAATGCCAGTGACCAGTATCTTTTTATCCACTAATTCCTGCACATGTTGACGACTGCGCAGATAGTTTAATCCGTGTGTTTGCAAGAATGTTTGATCTGCCTGAGTGAGATTTTGATTTACTGTGGCCACTGAGTACGCACTGCGTTGATTGGGCAAAGCAGGCACTGCTGCCATGTTGCTGGTGAGATAATGACAGCGATTCCAGTCGGCAAATGAAATATCAAATGCTGACTTCCAATCCTGTTGCTGGCGATTTTCAAATATGGGCAACTGTAAAACGTATTTTTCCAGATCTGGCAGGTGCTGCTCGTAATTGAAATAACTGTCAACTCTGAAATGACGATCAGTCCACACCAGGTATTCGCGATAAGCGTTGAGATATTTGACAAGATTGTCTTTTTCAATTATAATACCTGAATGATAGATGTCGGCAAATGTGTTGAATTTTTCCTGCGCTGAATATACATTGAGTTGTCGACTGCGTACATAAATGCACCAGCTGAGAGCATGTTCCAAGAGATTGTTTCTACGTGCTACAATCACAAAGAACTTGTCGTTGATGTATTGATAAAACCCCAGTTGATCGGCTCGGCTGTCCTGTCTGCGCTGCAAATGATAGTGTGCCAGGCGCGAAGTTTTGTAATGCTGGGCACGTTCCAACAGTTGCACAATTTCAGGCAGGGTTTGATGGTAGCCCCAGGATTCGGGTTTGCCCAAGACTTCGGCGTTGAACACATCGCTCCAGTAGGGCATTAGGCCATTTGTGAGTTCATGCAAATTGATCACTGGTTGATCTAATCGGGCCAATTGCATGTACACAGTGATCACACGCTGCAAAAGTGTAGAACCCACACGATCGGGCGTAAGTATGACAACATTCATTTTTTACTTATAGGAGCAACAATGGCGCAACGTATATTAGTAATGGGATTGCCGGGTGCAGGTAAAACTTTCATGGCTCGGGCTTTACAACAACTTCTCAGCAGTTTTAATCATGAAGGACATGGCATCTGTGTGGAATGGTTCAATGCCGACGACGTGAGAAAAAAATTCAATGACTGGGATTTTACCGAAGCTGGGCGCATCCGCCAGAGTCACAGGATGCGCCAATTGGCCGATGCCAGTGATGCTGACTATGTGATTGTGGATTTTGTAGCACCTTTGCCTGAACAACGGCACAATTTCAAAGCTGATTGGACCATTTGGATAGACACAATTCGCGAAGGCCGTTATGCTGACACTAATGCTGTGTTTGCTGAGCCAGATGTGTATGATTTTCGTATCACTGAGCAGAATGCTGAAAAATGGGCAGAATTTATTGCCGACCATATCTTAGACAATCGTCGTCGTCCTCAGTTCAACTGGCAACAAGAAACTGTACAAATGCTGGGACGCTGGCAGCCTTGGCACGATGGACATAGAGCTTTGTTTGAACGAGCCATTGCCAAGACCGGTCAAGTGTGTATAATGATTAGAGATTGTCAGGGCTGGCAGGGATCAAATCCGTTTGAAATTGAAAAAGTCAAACAGTTTATTCGTAGGGATCTTGACCCTTTGTATCAAGGGCAATACGAAATTGTAGTAGTGCCTAATATCGTAAACATTACCTATGGACGAGATGTAGGATATAAAATTGAACAAGAAACGTTTGAATCTACCGTCACTGAGATTTCAGCAACAAAAATTAGGCGAGCGTTGAATCTTGAATAATGTACTGCCTGATCTAGTGCTGCGGCGCAGACAACATCAGGTCTGGAGCCATTCAGGAATTGACAGCCCCGAACACTGTGTGGATTTGGATCATTTCCGCGCCTATCCTTGGCCCATTGAATATCGCTACAACAGTCGTGGATTCAGAGATCAGGAATGGCCCAACACAGCACAAGAACTACAGTCAGCTGTGTGGTGCCTGGGCGACAGCTTCACCGTGGGCATTGGTGTACCTGTTGAGCACACCTGGGTTCAGTGTCTGGAGCGTCAGCTGGCACAACGCTGCATCAACATCAGCTTGGACGGTGCCAGCAATGACTGGATTGCGCGACGCGGCAGTGAAATCTTGTCGGTGATTCAACCCCGGGCCATGGTGGTGCATTGGAGCTATGTGGAACGCCGCGAGCTAGACAATGTCCAGGCCGACGAAGAACGCCGACATCAATCAGTATATTACACTGAACGGGAAAATGTTGAAAATCTTCGCAGCAATATCGCCAAGATTGAAGCCGCAGCGGGATCAACACAGATCATACACTCAGTGATTCCAGGATTCAGTCAGTATCCTGCCACACAAAAAATGATATTTGATCACCTGGTACCACCCAGTCGCTTGGTGGAATATTTCACAGTGCAGGACTGGGCACGAGATCATCATCACTATGACATCAAAACAGCCAACACGTTTGCAACAAAAATTCTTGAACTTTTAACATTATAAATATCTCTATGGACACATCAACAATTATGAGCTGTGCTACGTTTTTAATTGGCACAATTTTAGTAGGACTGGGAATGATCACACTCACAGTGATTGTATTATTGATCAATAATTTCATTGTGAAATATTGGAAGCCAGTGAAGTTCTTTCATTACATCACTGACCCAACACCCGAGCGCCGGGCACCTACGTTTGACGACACAGGAAAAATCAAATGATTTGGCTATTGCAATTGTTACCCCAGTCTGTGCTGTATATCATTATTCATGCTGCCATTGCTGTGGGCTTGGTGGGCCTGCTGGTGGCAAGTTTTTTAAAACTCATACCGTTCATCAACATCTACAGAATATGGATTCAATTGATCTGCGTGGTTCTGCTGGTGGGCGGTATCTACTGCAAAGGCGCCTACGAAGTTGAAATGACCTGGCGTCAGCGTGTGGCAGAACTGGAAAAACAAGTGCAGGAGTCCGAAGCTCGTGCCCGAAAAATCAACACAAAGATTGTAACAAAAATTCGCACAAAGATACAAAAGCACACAGTGTATCGCGATCGCCTGCGCACTGAAATACAAGAAAAGAAAGTGTACATTGATCAGGACTGTAAATTAAATCCCACTGCTGTGGAAATGTACAACCGTGCTGTGACAGGCGAGGAGAAGAAATGAAACACTCTTTAGCAGCAGGAATTTTTATAATCTCTACGGTGTTGGCGGGATGCTCAACCCCGGTGCCAGTGCAGCGTCATTTTCCTGAAGCCCCGGCAGAACTGTTGCAGCCTGCACCCGCCTTGAAGCCATTGCCGGCCAACACCACAGAACTTTCTGCGTTGATTGACAATGCCAATGAAAACTATTCAACATATCGTGTGCTGCGCGAACACTACGAAGCCTGGCAGCAGTGGTATCAAGAACAACGGGCAAACTTTGACACAGTAAAATGACTGTGCTGCTGTTGGAGTTCACCAGTACCTGGTGCAACTCATGGCCCAGTCTAGAAATCCTTCATAACCAACGGCAAATCTTTTCTGGGGTCATCAAAGAAAAACTGCTGTTGGACGTGGCCTTGAGCCCCAGCACACACAATGTCGTTGAATTCCGAGGTATTGGCAAACAGCAGGGCGCCAACAATGTCTGGGATACTCGCATTGACCACACAGGAAAAATCACTCAAGACAAAACACTGTCAATTCAGCGGGTAGAATTAAATGGTATTGACATGGGGCAGAAATGGATACACAGTCTTGCCGCACCTGACTTCTCCTATGGAGTTTGGTACGGCAACAGCACAGTGAGTTTTGAATTCACTGAGCCTGTGATGAATTGGATCATTGCCTCTAAATTCGCTGACAACACCAACACTGACAGCATCAAATACAACAACTATAATTCAAAATTCAATTATGAAGTTTTGAAACAAAGAATTCAACACATACGGCAGCAGATCAATGATCAAGACTCTAGTCTGTAATGTACCTCCCTTGGATACCTCACGTCCTCCAGTGGCCGGGGCCATTCTCTGTGCTGTGTGTGAGAATCAAGGACATGAAGTAACTGCTCGGGACCTGCAGTGGCAGTTCAATGATTTCCTCCAACAACGCAGTCTATTGTCCCAGCAGTTTGATGCTGTGTTCTATGACAACACCTTGAGATTCACCGCTGAGCAGCAAGATCTAGTAGATGAATTCATTGCCGAACAAACAAAAATAATTGCCAGTGAAGATTATCAATACATTGTGATATCATTGTTTTCATATCTGTCACAGCGATTTGCTCAAGCATTTATCAAAAGTCTGCGTGAGTCAACCCCAGCACAGATCATTATTGGTGGGCCAGGAGTGACTTCTATTTCATTTGCTCGGGACGAAAATCAATTTGCTGAATCGCTGCTGAGCCAGGGGCAAATTGATTGTTTCATCACCGGCGAAGCTGAGTACAGCCTGCCGCAGTATTTTGCCGCAGGCACAGGCGCCGGCATCAACAACAGAAATTTCCGCCAAATTGATGATTTAAACAGCCTGGTGTCACCTAACTACGGCTATTATAACTTTGATCACTATCAGTCGCCCACGGGCCGGCGCGAAGTTGTGATAGTGGGCAGTCGCGGCTGTGTACGCAGTTGTACATTCTGCGATGTGGCCAAGACTTCGCCCCGGTATAGATATCGCAGCGGCGCCAGCATTGCTCAAGAGATCATTGCCAACTACGAGCAGCATGGAGTTAGAGAATTCTATTTTGCCGACAGCTTGGTCAATGGAAGTCTTAAGGCATTCAATGACATGTGCGAAACTCTGGCTGCTTACAATTTTGACGAGCCCATTGCCTGGCGCGGGCAGTATATTATACGCAATCAAAAAACAGTGCCTCAGCGTCATTTTGAACTGCTGGCTGCCGCAGGCTGCCGAGAACTTTTTGTGGGCATTGAAACTGGCAGTGATCGAGTGCGTTGGGACATTGGAAAAAAGTTCACAAATGACGACATTGAATATCATTTACAGGGCTTTGAGCAGCACGGCATCAGTTGTTTGTTTTTGTTCTTCACTGGTTATGTCACTGAAACCCTGGAAGATCATCAACACACCCTAGAGATGTTTCCACGCTGGCAACGCTATGTGGCCACTGGTACAATTTCAGCCATTGAAACCTTGAATATCTTGAGCATTTTGCCTGGTGCTCCGCTGGAGCAACAAGCCCGCGAGCAGGGATTTCATTTTGAGTCAAACTGGGATGGCACTCCCAATTCATTGTTTTGGCGCAACCCCCGTAATGCTGCATTGGATTTCCCTGAACGTCTGCGTCGCCATTTGGAAATGATGGAAACTGCCATGCAATATCACTGGCCCATCTGGAACGGAGAGTTGAGCCTGGAGATATTTCAACGTGCGCTGACAGAATATCACACAGTCACCGCCAACCCTCTGCCACAGCAAAAAATCATTGCACTGAAGAATTTAGCGTAAATTTGGGTAAATACTAGCCAAGGAGCTAGTATGAATCTAACACTCGAACAATTAAAACAAATGGTGCACGGAATCCCTTATGCGGATCACTGGCACGAAGCACTCGAACAACTACTTCCCGACTACGAAATCAACACCCCAAAGCGCATTGCTGCATTCATAGCACAGTGTGCGCATGAGAGCGGTGGCTTTAGATTTGTGTCAGAAAATCTCAACTACAAAGCCGAATCGCTGATGAAGGTGTTTCCCCGGTACTTTCATGACCGGGACCTGGCACAGAGCTGTCAAAAACAACCAGCTAAAATTGCCAACATAGTCTATGCCAATCGCATGGGCAACGGTGACACCGCGTCAGGCGACGGGTTCCGCTATCGTGGACGTGGCTTGATACAACTCACCGGAAAAGACAACTACACTTGGTTCGCTGCCAGCATTGAAATATCAGTGCAGGAAGCAGCCGAATACCTTGAAACCTTTGAAGGTGCTGCACAAAGCGCCTGCTGGTTCTGGGAAAACAACAATCTAAACAAATGGGCTGATCTAGGTGACATTGAAAAGATGACCAAGATCATCAACGGTGGCACAATTGGATTGGAAGATCGTAAGAAACATTACGCACACGCACTACACATTTTAGGCGCATAACATGGCAGACATCAACACCGGGCCACAACCAGTTCCCGAAGGTACTCCGCAAACTCCAGTACCACCAGCACCCATACCTCAGAGCGCAATTGATCGTGCACCAGCAGCAGTGCCAACTCCCTATCAAACCGGAGTCACTCAGTCACGAGTCACTGCATCATCTGTGACGGTGATTGATGTTGTCACCCCTCCAGGTCCTATCGTGCCCAACCTGCCTCCGCCCATTGCCATCACAGTGCTGGAAGAAGGATCAGAGCTGACTGGTGCTGTGCGTAGCTTCAACTTTGTGGGCGACGGTGTTGTGGCCACGGCCAACACACAGACCAATGCTGTGACTGTGCTGATCACCGGTGGCAATGTTGCTACATTCTATGGCAATGCCAATGTTGCCGCTTATCTAGCATCAGGCACCAACACCAGCAACATCAGGACCACTGGCAATGTCAGCGGCAACTATTTTATTGGCAATGGATCACAACTGACTGGTATATCCACTAGCAGCAACACCATCTTCAACGGAACCAGCAACGTAACCATTCCCACTGCTGATGGCAATGTCACGGTCAATGCCGGCAATGGCAGCCAATGGACTTTTGGCACCAATGGCATATTGACATTGGCAAATGGTGCCACGCTCAAAGAGGGAGTTACGCTGGGTGCTTTGGCCTTGGGTTACCTGGCCGGAGCGACTTCACAGGGCATACGTTCTGTAGCCATTGGGGAAGGCGCTGGACAAACTTCGCAGGGTGCTCGTGCAGTGGCCGTTGGACTATCTGCCGGTGGTACCTCACAACGTAGTGCTGCAGTGGCAGTCGGCTGGAGTGCTGGCCAAGACACACAAGGTATCAATGCAGTAGCCCTTGGTGCGTTTGCTGGGGCCACCAGCCAAGGCAATAATTCAATCATTATCAATGCCACTGGCGCTAATTTGGAGCAAACCACAGCCAACACATTCACAGTGGCACCAGTTCGCAATGACACTTCAAACATTGCCAATGTGATGTTTTACAATGCCACCTCAAAAGAAATCACATACGGCAATACTATAAGTGTTGCTGCCAACATCACAGGTGGTAATTTAATCACCAGTGGTATAGTATCATTCACTGGCGGCAGTCGACTCCGCCCGCTTGGCGCCAACTTGGATATATTTGCCGGAACTGGTAGTTATGTAAACTTGATAACTTCTGATGAGAGCTCTGCTGTGGGCGTTGACGGTGCAGGCGGGTATGTTGTCACTGCTGGTGGCACTTGGAGATTTGGTACAACTGGTAACTTGAGTGTACCGGGGCATATCAATAACTTGAGTGACCCTACACAAGATCAAGATGCCGCCACCAAATACTATGTTGACACAGTGGCGCAGGGACTGAACATACATCAGGCTGCTAACCTAGCGTCCACACAAGACTTGGCCACTTACACCGGCGCCACTGTGACCTACAGCAATGGCACATCAGGCGTGGGTGCCACCTTAAGTTTTGCAGGCAACACACTGACCACGCTGGATGGCACGGCAATTCCAGCTGGAGCCACCACACGACTGCTGATCAAAAATCAAGCCAATGCTGCGCTCAATGGTGTTTACAACTACACCAGCAGCAGTTTGTTGACACGTTCCATAGACATGGACGACACAGCAGGACTGGCCGGAGGCGACTTCTTGTTTGTGCTGTCAGGTGCAACACAAGCAGATACAGGCTGGGTACAGACCACAGACAATGTTGTGGTTGGTACCAGTAATGTGGTATTCGCACAGTTCTCCAGTGCAGGCACATACACAGCCAACACTTCGGCGGGCTTGGTACTCAACAGCACTATATTCTCAGCCAAAGTTGATGGCGTCACCACAGCGTTTGATGTTGGTGGTAACATTATTGTTAAATCGTCAGCTAATTTGACCACACCCAATATTGGTGCTGCCACTGGTACAAGTTTGAGTGTGTCTGGCAACATCACAGGTGGTAATTTACTGTTTGGTTCTGGCATTGTCAGTGGTACTGGTAATATTACCGGCAAAAATCTAACTGCTGCCGCTACAAATGGAACTCTTGTGCTAGGCGATGCCACTGCATCTAATATTCCAGGATTGAGTTCAACCAGCAGTATCACATTTGTCACAGCCAGAGGCGGCACCGAAAAACAAATGTTGTTTGGGGTAGATGGTAGTTTGGCAGTTCCAGGTACTATTAGCGCCACAGGCAACATTACATCAACTGCCAACGTAACAGGTGGCAACTTGACCACAGCTGGATTGATCTCAGCAACTGGTAACATTACTGGTGGCAACCTTCTAGCACTGGCGGGAAATATTACAAACCTTACCAGCAACAATTTAACGGTTGTGGACATCTTTGCAGCAAGGCCCGGCAATGTTGTCAACATCACTGCTGGCGGAAACAACAATCTTGTTGTAAGCAACGTGCTTGTGCAGGTACAAAACGTTCCCTTGACCGTGGTTGGCAATGTCACTGGTGGCAATATCACAACTGCAGGATTAATTACAGCCACAGGTAACATCACTGCCACTGCCAATGTGGCGGGTGGCAATGTCATCAGTTCTGCACTGACATCAACAGCAAGTTTAAGCGTCACTGGTAACACAGCCACAATTACGTCAGCCAACTACCAAATTGGTTATTTGACTATTCCGCAAATCAGCTTGTCGGCCAACGCAACCACAGCACTCACTGATTCAGGCAAACATTTCTACTCAGTGTCAGCAGCTAACCTGCAACTCACAATTGCCAACAACACTTCGGTGACTTGGCCAGTGGGCACAGCAATGACCATTGTAAATCGCGGCACTGCCAATGTGTTGGTTGTACCAGGCACTGGTGTGTCACTGTTCCTGGCCGGTAACTCAACATCAGCCAACAGAGTAGTCACAACATACGGCATGGCCACAGTGATCAACGTTGCTGCCAATATTTGGATGATCAATGGGACGGTAGTATGACCGGTATAATGCAAGCAGCAATTGGCAACTGGAAACCCGCTGCGGGGTCAGCAGCCCCTGCATTGGTGTACGATTTGGATGCGGCCACTTACACGGGGCTGAGTGCTAACTTTAATGGAAGCACACAATATCTTGACATTGCCTCAACCACAGCATTTGGATTTGGTACAGCAGACTTCACCATTGAATGTTGGTGGAGGCCCACTACAAACCAACGAAGCGATGTGCTTGATTTCTGGAGTACTCCGGGCGGTGGCAGCTATCCCGTTACTAGATTTGACTTTGGTCGTGTTACCGGTACCACTCTTGACCTATACACAGATGGCACAGGAGGCAGCGGTGCAAAAATTACTGGCCCATCAATAGCATCCTTGCTCAACGCTTGGCATCACATAGCAATAACAAGACAGTCAGGTTCTATCAAAATGTGGGTGGATGGTACGCAAGCAGGTAGCACATACTCGGCCAATGTATTGGATATGGGTGCTGATATGCAACTTCGTATTATGGGAGATCACGGTGCTGCCGGCAACGGCAGTGGTAACTTGTCCAACATTCGTGTGGTTAGAGACGTTGCTGTGTACACAGGCACATTTACGCCGCCCACAAGTCCGCTGGCATTGACACAAAACGCAGGTACAAATATTTCGGCCATCACTGCTGGACAAACACAGTTACTATTGCCATTGACCACTGTGCCGTTTACGGACAGTTCAACAAACGCACTTGCAGTCACTAACGCTGGCACTACTATTGTTTCTTTACAATATCCATTTACCTCTTATGATACCACTGGAACTTATGCATTGACTATAGCCAATGCTGGCGCCAGCATCAGTTACAGCACCACCAATGGTGGCATATTTTCCAAATCCAACAACGTGGGCACAGATTTTATTTACGGTGGTCCCAACTGGGTCACTGGGCAGAGTTATAGTGTGTTCATGGCCTATCAAAGAACTGCCACTGCTACAGGTAGATTGTTGAACACACAAAGTGAAGCATCAAAAGACTGGCTCATGGGCTTGTACAACGGTAATCCTGATACATTCTATCCCAACTATGCAGTTAACTTGCCTGGGTCTGGTGCTGATTTGATATGGCACTTTGGTTGGGCCACATGGAATACCACAACAAGTCTGGGACAACTGTACACTGCAACAAGTAGTCAGCCAACTGGTACATCATACGCTGTGACCAATGCTGGCGGTGGTGGGTTCAATCAGTTGAGAATGTTCAGTCGCTCAGCTGGTAGTGAAGTACAAAGTGGCAACATTGGTTTCATCAAAGTGTACAACGGTGTGATAGACTTGGCCACTGTTCAATCTCTATACGCCACATACAAAGCAAGATTTGGATATTAAACAAGGAGAAATAAAATGGCCAAAGCAAAAACATCTGGAGCACCAGTACACACATCAGTACACAAACGTACTCAACTGGGCGGTAACCGAGTCAAGACATCTAGCATGAATAGATCAAAACGTCTAAGTTTTAAAAAGTCACGCGGCCAAGGATAAAAATGAAAGTGTTGTACAATGCCCTGGGATCGGCCGCAAGCAATGATCCCTTGAGCAAAAATGCCTCGGCTGAACTCTGCGCATACTTCAACAACAAGAATGTACAATGCGTGGTAGTTGACAACAATCAGGACTTTGTTGCCAACCTAGCCGATGTCACTGTGATAATAACACAGGCCTGGACTGGAACTTTCATTGATCAAAAAGTGTTGGCGGCGGCTCCAAAACTAGAACTCATCATAGTTGCCGGAGCCGAACAAACCAACATTGATGCTGATGCAGTGAGAGACCAAAAAGTTACCATGGCCAAGGTTGCCTACACATCACAGCAGAGCTATGCCGAGCAACAACTGTATTATATCCTAAAAATTGCTAGAGAACAGCGACGTGATCTCAAGCATCAACAGATTGGGTTGGTTGGGCTAGGCAAAGTTGCTACCAGGCTGGTTGAATTATTAAAACCATTTGGGATGAAAATCAACTATTATGATCCGCATCAATGGGAACCCAGCGAAGAAGCTGAATACAATCTCACTTGGTTTCCTGATGCAGCAAAAGTAGTAAAAGATTGTGATGTTGTGGTATCAAACTGCCCGCTGGAAATCACGGGACTGCTTGAAGGTGGCACACAAAACCTGTTTGACCGCAAACTGCTGGCACAGATGAAACCCGGTGCCAGCTTACTGTTGGCCAGCAATCCGCAAACTTACAATCTTCAAGACGTCATGGTGGCACGAGATGCTGGCTTTATAAAATGTGTGACCACTGACGAATTAACTTGGCCCAATCTCACATACCAGGCTGAAATCTTAGAGCATATCAAAATGGTATTTGATCATTGGCTCAAAGACAAATCATTGCCACCTGAGTGGCTGTTGATTGACAAGGGACTTTTTACCACACCGCCTGACTGCGAGTGTTTTGCTTTGGGTGGCTGGCATCAATAACAAAAGGAGCTGACAATGGATGCAAAAGAATACGAAAAACTAAGCGGCAGTGCCAAGAAACAAGAAGACTGGATGAACGCCAAATGGCGCCCAATGATGGGTTGGACTTACATGGCCACATGTTTGTTTGACTTTATCCTGGGACCAATCCTTTACAATATTTTACAGTATTATAATCCAGGACAGGCTGTGGGCATGTGGACACCGTTGACCCTGCAAGGCGGTGGCTTGTATCACATTGCCATGGGTGCTATTATTGGTGTCAGTGCATATGGCCGTACACAGGAAAAACTCAGCGGTGCCAACAACGGTGGGGCAGCGCCAGTCACAGTGCAACAGCCTGTGATGATGCAGCAGCCGGTAATGGCAGCACCTGCACCCAGCTACGCACCGCCTCCACCTCCCCCAGCAGCTGGCGGAGTACAAATGGTCAACGGTAAAAAGGCTCCCACACAGCCTGACTTCCCGGAAATTTAAGGGCTAAAGTTGTAGTTAATAAGTACCAGACTGGTCTTGCAGGACCACTAACCTACTAGGAGATTTTATGGCAATCAAAAAGCCCGTTGCAACCAAAGCTAAACCTGCTGCAAAAAAAGCAGCACCCAAGAAAGTCCTGGCAAAAAAGCCAGTGGCAAAGAAAGCAAAACCTGTGCAAGTTGTAGAAGATCAGTTTGAGTTCAAGCCTGCCAGCAGTTTTCTCAGCATGCATGCTGGCATGGATCCCGAAGCACAGGCAGCAATGATTGCCGAACAGACACGTCGTGCTTTTGAAGTTGAAGCCTATGTGCAGTATAACGTAGCGCAGACTCAAGTTGTTCGTAGTATTGTAGAAGAGAACGTCACTGACGCCATGCAGAGCTGGGCAATCAATGCTGGTGGTAATCGGGAAATGATCATGCGCACAACAGATGATGTTTATCGTAATCGTTTGATGACGTTGAATTTGCTCAAGCCTGAAACTGCTGAGCACGCCACATTCCAAGAAAGCATGATCAACAAAACCAAATTGGAATACCTCAATCATCGCAATACAATGAATCGTCGCATGGGCGAAATCGCATTTGAAATGGCCAACGCTATCAAAGCAATTGGTGCTGCATCAGAAAAGTTTTACGCTGCCAATGAAGAAATGGCTGCATTTATTTCTGACGTAGCTGATGAAAATGCCGAATGGTTTGACGGTGAATTGGTCAACTTGATGCGTGATGCCACCAACATCACCAATGATCAGCGCATTCAGCAGGCCATGGAAGTCAGTCAACTCCTGGCCAAAGACGCACAGGTTGGCCGTGCTCGTATCAAAGAAGTGTCAGAGTTTGCACAGGGCCTAGGCGACAGTCTACAAGAACTGCAGGAAAACGGCAATGACCTACGTGATGAAGTCATCAACTTGCGCGAGAGCATTGACGCCAACCAACGTAGAATTGCTGACAGTATTGTTGGTAAAAAACGTTAAATAACAGTGTGCCAACTGTGCAGTTTAGAGTGGATGTCCATAAGGGATTCTCGGGCAGTGCTAGAAATAGCCTGCGCAAAACAAGAATTCTCAACAGGCTTCGCGGTATAAAACGTTTGCACCCCACCTTGAACTTTGAAGTCAAGCGTGGGGTTGATTTTATCACTGTACAGTTTGTTCACGCTGTAGATCAAACAATGTTTGCATTGTTATGGCCAGCTGGTCATCCAAGTTGGGAGACAATAGACAATGATATTTCCTGATTTACCTAGACAACATAATTTTTTCAAAATTCAACCTAGCCAGGCAATGCCCGCTGCGGAAATCCAACCACCCACGAAAACCATTGTCAGGCAGTGGGAGGAAACAAACCCATTGATTCGTCGCAGGTCTGGACCAGTGAGGTTTCAAGATGATCCTGTGGGATACTTCAAATTTTTTAGTATTTGTCTAGGGCTGGTAGTCTGGTCGTGGTATTGGCATCAATTTATATAATTCAACAAAAGGAGATAGCATGAAAAATTTTATAGCGTTTTTGACGTTTGCGGCGTGTTGTGCCGGTGTAGTGCCACTGGCTTTGGCCGAAGCCGAAACCAAAAAAGTCTGCACCAAACAAACGGATCCCAAAACCAAGAAAGAAAAAGAAGTATGCAAGACAATCAAGATACATAAAAAGCTAGAAGGAACTAAAATCCCTGACGGTAAGAAGTAAATTACCTTTCAAACCTGCAGGAGCCCTTCGGGGCTCTTGCCACTAGAAATCTATGGATCATTACTCAACACTAGGCGTAGAACGCACTGCTTCGGCAGAAGAAATAAAGTCAGCTTACCGCCGCATGGCGCTCAAGCATCATCCAGATCGTGGCGGTGACACTGCTGCATTTCAAAGCATCGAAGAAGCATATCGTGTGCTGAGCGATCCGCAAACGCGGTCACAGTACGACAACCCCATGCCAGAATTTTCAGGCAATTTTGATCCGTTTGGCAGATCAGGATTTGATTTTGATTCAATCTTCAATATGTTTGGCGCACGATTCAGTCACAATATGAAACCACAGGCTCGTATTCAAATCGTATTGGACCTGCGAGATATTGTACACACTCGTCAACAGTTGATACAAGTCAACACTCCTCAGGGTTCGCATACGGTGGAAATTACAATTCCGCAAGGCATCGAGGACGGCGACACTGTGCAGTATCCCAATGCCGCACCCGGTGGCATAGACCTAATTGTTACTTTTAAAATCCGTCCTGACGCCCGATGGATTCGTAAAGGTTCCAATCTCATCACCCATTGTAATCTCACATTTTGGGAATTGATAGTGGGCATAAGTTTGCCCATCGTGGGCATACACGGTGAAAAACTGTCTGTTGATGTGCCTGCCCATACCATTCCCAACACCCAACTAAGACTGCGTGGACAGGGCTTGCCTGACCGCAATGGTACACGCGGAGACATTGTGGTCAAGTTGATTGCTGTGATGCCAGATTCAATCTCTCCTGAGTTGATGGCAGCGATTCGTCAAGAAATGGTAAAAAATTAACTTGCTCTTATAATCATTGGGTGCTATACTTAAATACGTGTTCAACCTAGACTACTTTCCCAATCATTATGCAAACTAATCCTGAAATCGAACAAATTGTCGAATCAAGTATTCGTATCGCTGCATCAAAGCGCCATGAATATGTTATGATTGAACATCTGCTGCTGGCCATGATTCAGCATGCACCCTTTAGAAAAATACTAGAAAAATTTGGCACAGCAGTGCCCATGCTGGAGCATGAACTAGAAAGTTACATTGATGGTTTAAAAAACATCGAAAGCAAAGATCCTGAAGTCACTCCCAAGAAAACCAGTAGTCTGGAGCGACTGTTTAACCGAGCCATCACACAGACCATGTTTCATGGTCGTAGACAGATCTCCACAATTGACTTGTACATGTCAATACTTCTGGAAACCAACTCACATGCACAGTATTTTTTGTTGAAGTACGGTGTCACTAAAAAAGAATTCCATGCTTTCTTTCAGCGTCATCACCAGGCCAGCGAAGTCAAAATGACCAACGAACAAGCATCAGATGTACTGACAGAATACTGCACCAGCCTCACTGTTCAGGCACAGAAAAAACAACTAGAGCCCTTGATTGGTCGTGAAACAGAACTGCACGAAATGATCACTGTGTTGGCACGCCGCTTCAAGGCCAATGTGCTGATGGTGGGCGATCCAGGTGTGGGCAAGACCTGCATCGTAGAAGGCCTGGCGCAGGAAATGGCAGCAAATCGTGTGCCAGAGTTTTTGAAAAATCACGAACTCTGGAGCCTAGAAGTTGGATCACTGTTGGCAGGATCAAAGTATCGCGGTGAGTTTGAAGAGAAACTCAAAATGGTTATCACTGCACTGGAAAGCAAAAAGAACTGTGTGTTGTTTGTAGACGAAGCACACACCATGCGTGGTGCTGGTAGTTCAGGACAGAGCAGTCTGGATCTAGCCAACATGTTGAAGCCGGCTATAACCAAAGGCACACTCAAAGTCATTGCATCAACTACCTGGGAAGAATACTACGAGAGCTTTGAAAAGGATCGTGCGCTGATGCGACGGTTCCACAGACTCAGCATTGACGAGCCCACACGTGATGTCACTGAACAAATTTTGATTGGTGTGGCAGCAAGACTGGAACAGTTTCATGATGTTGAAGTCAGCACTGATGCCATCACAGCGGCTGTGGATCTAGCCAACCGTTACATACATGACAAAAAGAATCCTGACAAGGCCATTGACTTACTGGATGCTGCCTGCGCACGAGAGCGTGTGAAAGATGCCGGCACTGTGCTGATCAATCGTGAGTTGATCATGGAACAGTTGAGCCGTGTCACCACTGTGCCTGTGGAACATCTACAGAACGAACGCAGCGCAAACATTGCAGAACTTGAGTCCAACATCAAGACTCGCTTGTATGGACAGGAGTCTGTGGTAGATTCAGTGTTGGAACGTATCTACATTAACTTTGCCGGCATAGGCAACACACGCCGACCCATTGCCAGCTTCCTGTTCCTAGGCCCCACTGGCACAGGTAAAACTGAATTGGCCCGACTGTTGAGCGAGCATCTTGACATGAAGTTGCTGAAGTATGACATGAGTGAATATCAAGAAAAGCACACAGTGTCCAGCTTTATTGGAGCGCCACCGGGCTATGTGGGTTTTGAAGATGGCAACGTGGGCGGCGGCAAACTCATTTCTGATCTTTCAAAGAATCCCTACAGTATTCTACTGTTTGATGAAATTGAAAAAGCTCACCCTGATGTATCAAACATCTTGCTGCAGATGCTGGACGAAGGTCGAGTGACCGGATCAAATGGCAAAACTGTAGATATTAAAAATTGCATTATTATTCTCACCAGTAATCTAGGTGCACAGGCCAATGAAAACAACAACATTGGCTTTGGTGACATGGAGAAAACCGGCGAAGAAGATCGTGCCATGAAAGAGTTCTTCCGACCAGAAATGCGAAATCGCATTGATTTGATTTGCAAATTTGCTCGCCTGGATCATCTTGCTGTGAAGAAGATTGTTGTGAAGTTTGTTGATGAACTCAAAGCAAGTCTTGTTGCCAAGAACATCTCGTTGCATCTCACTGAAGAAGTCATTGACCATCTGGCAGAAAAAGGCTATGATTCAAAGATGGGAGCAAGGCCATTGAATCGTAAAATTGATGAACTAATTCGTGTGCCACTCAGCAAGAAGATACTGTTTGACAATCTTCAAGACTGTAGCTTGATGGCACATCTAATCAACAATCAAATTGAATTCACCCCAGCTGCGTTACCTGCAGTGAATTCTGCAGGAATTATTGAGATCAACAATGCCAACATCACGTGATAGATTGTTTTATGATCAGTACTCGCATTGCATGCGAGCAGATGTTGAATTTGCCAGTTGCCTGAGAGATCTCACCGGCGACGAGGAACGAGACATTGCCACTGCACGGGGTCGGCTGCAAATTCAGTACAGTTGGAGGGTGCATATTTCTTCTCAGAAATTTGCAGTTCCCACTTCCAGCGCAGTAGAGCCTGTTATGCCGCCGGGCAGTATAATGGAAATTCTAACAAGATTTGTGTCAGAGTTAAGCAAAAGTAAATCACATAAATTGGTGATAGGTTATCATGTTGTTTATATCTACAGCAATGACTTGGACTGGCTAAAACAACTCAGCAAGATTCCCCAGGGCACAGTTAAATTTACCCAGGCCCAGGTAACCACTAGCAAAGGGTCAGTGCTGGTCAAAAACAGTGCGCATCAATATCGCACGTATTTCAAGCAGGCTCTGCTGACCACGCAGGAAAAGACCTTTGTGGCCAATTGGTTGAAAAATCAACAGAACATACGCATGAGTCCCAGCCTGAAAAATTACTGCAACAACGGGCATTCTCGCACATACGGTAACTTTTTCTTTGATCACGGTGATTTAAAACTGCTGCAAATGCTGACGTTGGTGCGCCCAAATCTTGTGCGAGAAACTCGAAATATAGTGAATGAACCACTAAATAATTGACTATGGCTAAAATACACGAAGAAATCATTGTTATCAAACTCAGCAAACTGGTTAAAAATGACCAAGCTGCTGGTACCCTGGTGGGCGAAGAAACTGTGGCTGCTCTAGAAGCAGTGGTACAGGAACTGGTAGGGGCTGACATCATTGTGGAAGTTGATTCATCGCAATGATCAACACCGTTACATTGATCCCGCTGACTGTAGCAGGTACTCCCAGCGGCAACTATGATGGAAGTTCTGCAAGTTGGTACTCAGATCCCATCAAAGCCGCCAACTACTACAAAGGGCATGGATTTATTCAAACTGTGTGGTTCAACTTGAACAATTTTCAAGGTTCAATTCTTATTCAAGCCACGCTGGATCGCAGCCCTGGTGCTGTGACCGATGATGATTTTGGTACAAATCCTGGATGGTTTGATGTGGCAGAGTACGGTGGTGACAGTACTATTATCACTGATTATCATCCCATTGTTGTCCCTGGAAACTTCACATGGCTGCGAGCTCAAATTGTAAATTTTAACTTTGGCACAATAATTCGCGTCAATGTCACATATTGATGTTGTTGTTAGTTTTGATGTAACTCCCACTGACAGCGAGTGCCCACTGGGGATGACAGTGTGGCTTGATGATGTTGCTGTTGCAACCCACACACATGTTGATCGTACCTGTTCGGTAACTGTGAAGTTTGCTGACAGTATGCAGACACAGACGCACCGCCTGCGCATAGAAATGTCTGGCAAACAGTCAGAGCATACAAAACTTGATGCTCGGGGCAACTTTTTACAAGATCCCAGATTGATCATTTCCGACTTCCAAGTTTCTGAAATTCCTGCTGATGCGATCTTGCACAGTCAAGCAACATATCAACACAACCACAATGGCAATGGTGAATTAGAAACACATCAATTCAGCGGCGTCATGGGCTGCAACGGCACAGTAGACTTGGAGATCACCACTCCTGTATTGATGTGGCTTTTAGAGCATTCCTAACAATAAATAGAACATGCGTACAATTGTCATTTATCCCGGTAGATTTCACCCATTCCACAAAGGTCATTTGGCCAGCTATCTGTACCTTGTCAAACAATTTGGTGCAGACAACGTCTACATTGCAACATCAGGCAAACAAGCCCCAGTGACATCACCTTTTAGTTTTGGTGACAAACAAAACATGATGGTGAAACTAGGCGTACCCAGTGGCCACATTGTTCAAGTAAAGAATCCCTATCAAGCCACTGAAATCACTGATAATTTTGATCCTGCCACCACTGCGGTAATTTTTGCTCTCAGTGAAAAAGATGCCCAACGTTTTAGTTTTGGCCCTAAAAAAGATGGATCGCCCAGTTACATGCAGCCCATGCCCAAGTCAGGCAAAGGCCTAAAGCCCCTGGACAAGCATGGCTATGTCATGATCACCCCCACTGTGAATTTTAGGGTCCGCGGAGTAGATGCCAACTCAGCGTCACAAATTCGTGAACTTTATATCAAGGCCAATGACATCGAGCGCAACAACATCATACACGATCTCTACGGCGATACTGATCCCAATATCAAAGCAGCATTTGACGATCGGTTGATTGCAGCTCAGCAAGTACAGGAATTTGTCAACGAACAGCGCCGGTATCCTACCCAACGTGGTCGCAATTTGTTGGAGCGTGTGTTACGCTTAGAACGTGAAGCACGGCTAGTTGAATACGAAACAGGCAATGACTTGAATGCCAACAGCGATTATCTTGAAGAAGCTCGGCGCAAAATCTAATACCCCCGTAACAACAGCAGTAAATATCACACACATTTTTTAAGAGGAACTCATGTCCGAACAACAACAAGCGGCGCCTGCGTCGAATCAACAACAAATTCAAGTCAACATTGACTATCTGCGCACCACCCGTGTTCATATCTGTATGCCTTGCTATGGCGGGCAACTCACTGAATCCACATTCATGAGTTTTATCAAATGGTCAAATACCTGTCGTCAATTGGGTATTGACTGGACCGTGGAAACAATGACCAATGAAAGTCTGATCAGTCGTGCTCGTAACACACTCACTGCCAAGTTTCTTGCCACACCTGAAAGCACTCACTTGATGTTTATTGATGCTGACATTGGCTGGGAACCCTGGCACTTGTTGGCTCTGCTGAATCATGACAAAGACGTCATTGGCGGGCTGTACCCTATGAAAACCATACCTGTGAAATGGTGTGTGAACGGCATCCCAGGTGCACCTGACAACGACCCCAATGGATTGTTGGAAGTCACAAAAACTGGCACTGGTTTTATGTTGATCAAGCGCCACGTCCTGGAAAAGATTGCCAGCCATCCTGCTGTGAAGCCTTTTAAAAATGACATTGGTCTTGATGCTAATTTGGATCAATACATGAAAACTTACTTTGACACTGCTGTGCGTGAAAATCGTTACTACAGCGAAGACTGGACATTCTGCGAAAACTGGCGTGATCTAGGTGGACAGATCTGGGTAGACAAACGTGTGTTGCTGCGTCACACAGGTACCTATGTGTTTGATTTTGCCACACAAGACAAGCTCTATGAAGATCTCAAGGCTCTGGATCTGCAAAAACAAAGCGAGCAGGCAGCGGCCCCGGTGGCTGCACCACAGATTGAAATGTCATCAACTGTAGCTGCTGAAGTTCCCGAAGCTGCGCCGGCACCTAAAACACGTAGTTTAGGCAAAAGTCGAGCCAAAGCCGAGGCAGCAGCCTAGCGGTAAATACAGTTCGTATGAATATCAACGAACTGGATCAATTTAATCTACGCGATGCTGTTAGATTCCATAACCGACTTAATCCTCGGTTGTGGGGTCGTGACGAACAGCTTCATCCCGAAGTGCGCCGGGCCTTGTTGGCCATTGCCGACGACTTCAAAACCTTTCTTGGCATCGATGATCTAGAGGTCAAAGACATCACTATTTCTGGCTCCAATGCTGCTTATAATTACACTCCTTATTCTGATATTGATCTCCATTTAGTGGTAGACATGCCCAAGATGAACTCTGACGTTTACCGTGAGTTGTTCAACGCCAAGAAATATCAATACAACGATCAACACGACATCACCATAGGCGACGCTGATGTAGAACTTTATGTACAGCCCATTGAAGATGAACATCACAGTCAAGGTATCTATTCTGTGCTGGACGATCAGTGGACCAGTGTGCCCAGAAGAAAACGTGCCAGAGTTGACGATGTTTCAGTGCGTCACAAATACGAAGACCTTGTGTCACGCATTGACGCTGCCATTGAGTCAGGTGATGAAACTACAATTGCAAACTTGGTCGCTAAAATCAAGAACATGCGGGCCACTGGGCTGGCTGAGAATGGAGAATTTGGTGCAGAAAATCTAGCATTCAAAATGTTGCGTACACAGGGATATATTCAAAAACTCTATGACGCTCGCAATGCTGCGCATGCCCGGGAACTCAGTCTGAGAGAACGTGCCCGACCAGTGAAAAAACAACACTATGGATTTGCAAACGTAACTGAATCACATGACTCTGCTGAAAGTGAAAAGATACTGCAGAGATTTTCTGGGTACTGTGCTGACTATCTTGGACTGCAAGACATTCCCAAGATGACGTTCCATCACACCCCTGACTGGAGTGAACAAACTGGTAGCTTTGGTCAGTATGATCCTGACAGTCACACCCTGATATTGAGTCTACATGGACGACACATACTTGATGTGTTGCGTACCATGGCACACGAACTCACTCACGCACATCAAGAAGAACGCGAAGGCATTCCCGACGATGGTGGTGCCACTGGATCACGCTGGGAAAACGAAGCCAACGCACAGGCCGGCATAATGATGCGGCACTTTGCTGATCAACATCCTGAATACTTCCGCGGTGTTGACATCAACGAAGCTGCGCCTGCTAGTCAGCCACAGTATTCACATGAGTACTATGATCAACTGGCACAAAAATATGCTAAAGAACACAATGTACCACTGAGCATGGTTCGCCATGTCATGAACAAAGAAACCGGGCACATTGAAGACGCCAGCAAACGAGCCAGTGCTGTGAGCAAACGTGGTGCGCAGGGTGTCATGCAATTGATGCCAGTGGCACAGAAAACATTTGGCGTGGCCAACCCCAACGACCCTGATCAAAATATTCGTGCTGGAGTTCAGTATCTTGGTCAACAGTTGACTCGCTGGAAAGATCCTGTGTTGGCCATGGCTGCCTACAATGCTGGCCCTGGCAACGTAGCAAAATACGGCGGGGTTCCACCTTTCAAACAAACACAGAATTATGTGGCTGGATACACGCCTGACCCTATAAAGCCCATGCCTGCCGAGGAACCCGGTGTGCTGGACACCATCAAGAAAACCGGATACGAGTGGTTACGCAGTGCCGGAGATGCAATTGATCGTGCTGTGACTCCCAAAAATCTTGATCCCAAGACTCTGCAGCCTTTGCAAGAAAAAACGTATCCGCCATACAAAGGACAACCACCGGAGTCAGATCCGCGAATTGATCCCTTGCGTGATCGACTCAACCGTGGTGAGAACCCCAAAAGCATTGAAGCAGACCTTAGAAAAAAAATGGCCGCAGATGCCGAACGAGTTGAGTATGAACTAAGTGTTCAAAAGGCCATGCAACAACAGCTGGAAAAAGAAAAAGCCGAGCTAGAGCATAAACTAAAACAATATCCCAATGAAAAGGCCTGGCAGGAGCGATTGAAAGACGTTATAAATTACCTCACTGCTCCGCCCAAGCCATTCAAAGATGCGTTCAAGCAACCATCACCACCACAAGATGTTGAGGTCTGGGATCGTCCGGTCAAAGAGCAAGACGATGACAACAAGCTGCCTCCGCAAGATGGACCTAGCATACAAAAAGGCATTAACTTTTTACGACAACTGCATGGACTGTCAAAAATAACATCAGGTGGTGCTAGAGAAGAATTGATTGGAGCAGTGAGAGACTACGCACAGAATCAGGCATCAAAAGACTTGAAAAAATCTTTGCCGCAACCGCAAGAGCCTGTGCAGGAAAATGCGTCAGGCTACATTCCCACAAAGAAGCAAGCACGAGATCCTAGATATTCCATGGCGTTGACAGTGGATATCAAACCTGGCCAGGTTGGCAAAGAAGCCAACAAAATGGCTCTGCAGACTGACTCACAAGGACGTCCTGCATTGCTGATGCCCAGCCTACAAAATCAATATCGTCAGGTCAAAGAATCAACAGGTATTCGATTGAAAGACCTATGCACAGTCAAAACTAAATTACCTGATGCAGATTTTTGGCTGCGCAGATCTGGGTCTGAAGACACAGTGGGCGAAGTGTTGACTGAATACAATCCTGATGCCATTGGTATCAAAATCAATCGTACTGATGTGTTGAATCCCAGTTATGCCAAGTATATGTTTATGCATCTGCACCAACAAGGCCAGTGGAAACAGCGTGCCATTGGATCAACACAATTGGCACATATCAGAGCAGAAGATGTGGCAAATATCTCCGTAGGTGGATAATGAATTTAGATGAAATAGAAAGTTTCCCAAGTTTCCGTGCTGGCTCCACCAGTATGAATAGGCTGAGCCCGGATCCCTACGGGCGTTGGGGTGAAACTGATCAATCAGCCAAAAAGAATCTTGAGCAAGTAAGAAAGGCGGCTCGACAATTGCCAGGATCGCCGTACTTGTACACAGTCGTTCCCCAGCGATCACATCAACGTTCCAGCCCTGGCAAAGGGTACTATATCTACGTTTTAACTCCGGATGGTGAGGTGATTGGCGGGCTTGACATTGATGATCATGGTAAAATGTTTGAAGTTGATAAAATTCAAGTGTTGCCAAAGTATCAAGGACAAGGACTAGGCATGTCTTTGTATGGCATAGCATTGTCAATCTTGAAAAAGCCCTTGGTGGCTGGCACAGCTCAAACTCCAGACTCTCAACGTGCCTGGCTTAGACTCAGTCAAATACCCGGTGTACAGGTCATGGGCCTGTTGCAAATGCGACGAGGACTGGAGCCGTTCTATCAGTGGAAAGTTGACGAGCTGGGAGCAAAACCCTGGATTAGAGTAGGCAACCATCAACTGTATCTTTTCCCAGTCACTGCTGGTAAGAAGCGAATGAAAGTTGCTCAACCCAAGGTACACAAAATTTACGGCCGCGACACTGACGAACTCTACACCACAATGATTGCATTTTACAATCAGCAGCCGGTGTTGGAGTCTGTACAACCAACAGTTGTACAAGAAAATTCCAAAAATGAAATTTCAAATCACACAAAGCTAGACAACATTCTTATCAAACTGTGTGAAATGATTACCAACCGTGACCCAGAAAAATTTGGCATGGTGGCTGCAGCAGTGATTGATCCTGATAATCACATTGTGGCTGCGCTGAATCGCAAACTAGGCCGAGGCAAACATCTACATGCCGAACCTGCTGCTATGCAAGCCTATGAAAAACGCTACGGTGCAATACCTGATGGATCTATCATTGTCACTACACTGAGCCCCTGTGCTGAGTCCATGGCCGAACGTGAGGGTGCTGCCTGTGTTGAACGCATCAATCAAAGCAATGTACACAAAGTCTATTGTGGCTACATGGATCCCACACAGCACGAAGGTCTCACTGAACTGCGCGAATTTACCTTGGAAGAAACTGCCAATCCCAAGATAAGATTATTGTGTCAACAGATTGCAAATAATTTCTTAGAAGATGATCTGCAAGAAGTAAAGATAGACAATCGCAATGGTGCTGGATCTGTGCCCTTGAATCAAAATGTTGACTACATGGGACTGCGTGTTACGATGCTGCCGCGTACATTTTTAACTCTGTCGCTGCCCATGGCCAACAGTGCCAATGATCAAGAACGTATTGAATACCTTGCCTCGATAAAAGACACTCAGGGGTTTGGCGCTCCGTTTCTGGATATTGTTATTCCTGACAAGTGGTTTGATGGAGATTTCAGCGAACCTGCCCAAGTAGTTGGACACGATGGTCGTCATAGAATGCGAGCCATACTCAAAACCGAAGGTGATGTTCCTGTGGAAACGCATCTTTTCCCACGGCGTGGTGTACGCAATCGAGACCTGACTCCGGAAATTATTCGCGAGTTACAGGCAGGCATTGTCAGCGAAAATCGTAGATATGTTCGCGGACCATTGTTTGAATATCAATTAAATGAAAATTTAATGATGATACCCACTGCCGAGGATTACGATCCCAATGGCCCGCCACCTGGTCCTGAATTCAAACCCACAATGCCAGCGGGCACTGTCAAAGTTGATGTCAGTGATGTTTACGACTGGTACAAGTTGGGGCAGCACATCAGTAATCTCAAAGGGCTGGGCAAACATGATTTTGGCCAAGGACCACCCAGCACTATTTTTTCGTTTGGCAGTGAGGAAGAAGAACACAAGTATATCAAAGATCTAGAAAAGACTGGACTCACCACAACTGATATAGATCCTGTTGACCCCAATCAACCCCGGGGTATGCCGCGCCAAAAAACCGATCCCACATACAACGTAGGTGAGAGTGCGACAAACATCACTGAATTATGGACACAGCCCTATGAACTAACTTCAAGGGTCACTGGTCCTGCCAACATGGAATACTATTTTGACACCAAAGACAATAGATCAGGTAGAATAGTTTTTGACAGTGTTCTTGACACTGATGAAGGTGGCTTACATGCCATACTAGTTATTGTGCATTTTTATATTGACAACTACTTTCGTACCAGCGGCAAAGGTGATGCTGTGGCAATATTTTCCACTGTTGTCGCTGCTTGTCGTGATTATCTCCGTAGGTACAAGCCACCTGTTGTGGCGTTTGAAACTGATGATCCAAAGAAGCGTAACTTATATGTAAAAATGGCTGGGATGTTTCCTGATTATGTGGTTTATCCTTATCCACAGTGGGGGCAAGATCCCATTGTTGGTGATGTGATATTTGATTCATTAATGGATGGCAATGCCAAAGACGCAGTGGTATTACACAGACGAAATTATGATCCAGAAAAAACTAGAATGTACATTGACGAGCAAGAGCCGAGCAATGATACTGCTATAAGTTTATCTAAGCTAGGTAAATTTCATCGTGGCGCGGATACACTTGCAGAGTTTGTGCCTGAACGAGCCGCAGCACAATATGCCTTGCATCCAGACAAGTGGGAGTCAACTTTTTACAGTTTGACCAACAAAGATTCTGACAAATTAAAATACTACGGTCCAAAAAAGATTTCAATTCCACCAGGAACTCTAGTAGGCGACATGGCCATTGCCAATAAGTTTTATAGAGCAAAGACTGCCGAAGAAAAACAACAGTATGCTGAATTGTATCGTCAATCACTGAAGCCGTATCCAGTGGATGTCAGTGAGTATCGTATGCCTGAATTATTGATTCCTCGGCGAGATGTGGCAGAAGACCAAGTTAACGGTATCAAACTTAAAGTTCATCAAGACGATGATGGTTTGATTGTAAAAGCATTAGCTAACGGTAAAACTTTAGGCTATGCAGAATTTTTCTTTGACAAAGAGGGCAATTTAGATCCCCAAGATCTCACTGTACTTGACCCTTATCAGAAACAAGGTATTGCTAAAGCCATGTACGACCATGTGAAAAGTCTTGGTTACAACATAGTTAGAAGCTGGAGCCAAACCAGTGCTGGCAAAGGCTTCTGGGATAAACATCGCGGCGAAGATGTTAAAATGTGGGAACAGAGTGTGGCGGAAGGCTCTCCTAACTTTAATCGTGAATGGGACGAAGCAACCCGATATCCCGAGTTTGTTAACCTAGGTAAGGAAAAATGGATTGAACTTGTAAGCAAAGGTAAACCAGTAACAGTTACAAGAAAAAATGTTAACAAAATAAACAATACCGATGCCGCTGATCCTAAAAGTTTTAAACTACTAGACCCCGAAAAACAAAAGCGAGCGTTGGCACAACTTGCCAATGGCGATGTAGAAATGCCTATTGTCGCTAGATACAGCGACGGCTATTTAGAACTAATAGGTGGTAATACAAGATTAACTGCCCAAATGGCAAAAGACGGTCAAGCTAAAGTTTGGTTATTTAATGTGCCAGAAGAATTAACGCAAGGTGTAGTGGAACAACAAATAAATGAATTTGATCCAGGTGAACATGGGTTTGGTCCATTTAAGTTATACGCAGGTGATGCACACAAATACCATCACGTTGATACATTTAACTCACTTGACGCTGCTATAGAAGAAGTTCGTTTCCTAATAGACACAGACTCTAATTTAATAACTAATTATTGGAAAGTTGTAGACGGTACAGGTGAACAAGTTTGGGACCAAGATCCTGACACAATGTATGATAACATGCGTAGCGCAGGTAAAATACAATTCAAAAAGCCCGGCAACAAAGGTGTAGAAGAAAACTTTGCCGATGGCAAGGTCAAGGGCAAGAGTCGTCCAGGTAGAGTCAAACGTGCAGGTGCCAGTTGCAATGGTTCTGTCACAGACTTGCGTCGGCGTGCTAAAAATGCAAGCGGTGAGCGAGCTAAAATGTATCACTGGTGTGCCAACATGAAGTCTGGTCGCAGCAAAAACAACGAGTCTCAAGACACTGCCGCGCCAATATCACCGCAGGCATGGATTGATCAAATCCATGACATGTATCCACAGACCTGGCAAAACAATCATGTCATGCCCATGGGCGGTGAAGGTGAAGATCAACAGTTTGCTATGTTTGAACTAGTGCCCAGTACAAGCAAAAAGAATGCCGTAGACATCAAATGGTTCCAGGCCTATCCCTTGAGACAGGGTGTGGGCAGCCGTGCTATGCAACACCTGCAACAGCTGGCACGAGAGGCCGATATAACATTGACATTGTATCCCTGGGACAAAGGGCGAGTGAGTCAGGCCAAACTCATGAAGTTCTATCGTGGCCAAGGATTCCAGCCCACTGTCAAGGGCAGCAAGAACATGTTCTGGAGTCCTGACAAAGCCCTAGAATCTGGTCTCATGGAGTCTTGGCAAGCGTTTAAAAATTCAAAATAAATATAACATTATTGGTGCCTAACTATGAGACTTTTAGAATTTAAATTACTGGAATACGATCAAGCCAAAACTCTGCAGAACTTTGGCGAAAAAATGCTGGCTGCTGCAAAGAAAGATAGTACATTGCCCGCAGACACACAGAAAGAACTGCGTAATCCTGCAATGAGCGAACAAAACCGCAACAACATTCTGCAGTTTTTGTTACAGCAACTAGAACAAGCTGATCCTACTCCCAACAAAAAATACACTCAGGCCATTGTCAAAATGTACGGCAATGGACAGAGCTCCATGGAAGACATTCTCAGTACCCTGGCAGAATATCTCACAAAGTTTGATCGTTTGAACCGTCGTAAAAAGATTCCTGTGCCACGCAACGACTTCAATCGTTACACCAGCCTTGAAAACTTCATGGATGTAGTGGACGAATACTATGACCCTGCCGAAGATGACGACGCTGCCGGTGAAGCTGAAAAGGGCAAGTATCAAGAACTGTATCGTGATTCTGATTTGGTTGTGCTGCAGCCCTTGGATCAAACTGCGGCCTGTTACTATGGACGAGGCACACGTTGGTGTACTGCAGCCACCAAAGGTCACAACTATTTTGACAGCTATTCAAAGCGTGGTCCGTTGTTTATTATTATTCCCCGTAAGCCTGCTTACCCTGGCGAAAAGTATCAGTGGCAGTTTGAAACCAATCAATTCATGAACGAGCAAGATCGTCAGATTGGCGAAAAGGGCATGGAAGACTTGGTGGCAAGATATCCGCAACTCAAGACCATACTGAAAAACTACGCAGAAAAATACACCATGGTGCCGTTGTTGACAGATGAATTTGTCAACACAATCAAAGATTATAGAGCCACCGCGCAATCACAGGTGGCCAATTTGATTGCGCAGTACTCTGATCGCATTGCCGGCTTTGGACTCAAAACTCTAGAAGAATATGGCCTGGCGTTGCCACCCCGGGTGGCTCAAGAAATTGCTGCCAACATACCTGACTATCTTGGTCAACTTGTTGACGCAATGGCAGCACCAGGTGGCTTCTGGGACAAAGTTCAAGAGCGTGTTGGCGACGAACGCAGCGAAGATCGCATTGAAACAATCCTCAGCACAGACCCCCAGATAAAGAAACTAACTGACAAGAGCACCGCAGCATTGCTGCTCAAAGATGAACTAAATGACAATGAGGCCAGCCGTGGCACATGGGACTGGCACCGAGATTCCGTAAAACATGTCACTGATTTGTTGTTGCGTGATCCAGTGTTTAGATTTATCATGAAACAAGTTCCCAAGATGTACAATAACATGCTTGCGGAGACTGGTCGTGCGGTTTAACGAAATACAAGATCTTTCCAACGACGAATTATTCGGCTACACAAATCTGGTGCGAGAGATTGCTAGATTTCTCTGGCGAGAAAATACGCCATCCAACAAGTGCATCTATCCGGAAAACATATCAAAATATCTACGGAACAACTATCGGTTAGATAACCTCTGGCATGCTCAATCTCCAAACACGCAAGAGTTCATGGCCGATCAGATTTATGCAGCCATGTATCAAATGGAATTGGATTCATTCACGGAGTCTCAAGACAACAACAATGATGACATGTTTGGTGCTTCAATTGCCACGTTGCCAAAAGTTGAATCTATTCTAGCAGCAGGCATACCACTGTACATCACCAACGTTGTGGCCAATGACAAAGACCGCCGGTGCAGAGTCAGGCAAATCCAGTACGAGACACGGACATTTGGACAGCTAAAACCATTTATTAGTTTTTGGCTCAGCGATGCTCAAATCAGTGGTAGCATTCTGCCTTGGAACGATCGCGAGTGGCAGTTGCAGCGCACTGAAGATGGGTTTGTGCTGTGGCCTCGCGATAAAAAACTACAAGAAACACACAGCGATGACGATGACGTATTTGCCGAGCGCACTGTGAGTCAAAAGATCATGCATTTGGTGCAAACTGGTCAGCCTGTTTATTATGTGGCCAACAGCGAAGGGCCTAGAGATCAATGGCGCCTGCGTGAAATCATACGAGCAACTCCCAATGGATACACCTGGCTCAATCACAGTGGTATAACCATCAACTATGATTATGAGTCATTTCCTGTGCGATTAGAAAAAAGCAAAGATGGCAAAATTATAGCTGTACCAATACGCATACATGATGTCACTGGGTTGATTGACGAAAGCACTACCAGTGACGACGAATTGTTTGGACCACGAGCAGTGACTCGCATCAACTTGCAACAGATGATAGATAATGATATACCAGTGTATCTAAGAATTAAAAGCAACGGTGAAGATGCTAGAATAACTGAGATCAATCCGCCCATGGAAGGTTATCCAGGCTACTGGATGCGGTATCGATCTCCAACTCAGCGGGGCATGCTGGCCTGGCGTGATCGTCACTGGGCTGTTGAATCCTACCGTGATGGAGTAATCTTACAACCACTGCCTGGAGCCAAGATGTACGAGAGCGATAGTGACGAAGACCTGTTTGGTCAAGATAATCTTAAAGATAGATTAAATGCACGAATACATGCTGCATGGAAAAAAATTACAGACACACTTGATGAACTTGGGCCTGAGGCAATATTTCAAAATGCCAAAATGTTTTCAAAGTTGTACGACAAGTGGGATGATGGCGAACACGATCCCATGGAAGTGATGGCTTACCGAGAGCCTGCTGACAAAGTGTTGCAGGCTGTGGCAGAACTAGAAAAGATTGCCAAGGATCCTTACGATTATCTTGAACATCTCAGTGAAAACAACGATGACGACATGTTTAGCAGACCCGGTCGGTTGGCCAAGGTCATAAAATCTGAACTCACTGCACTAAATGATCCCTATGTACGCACTGTTGACATTGTCAAAAATCTAGCCAGACAAAAGTTCAAAGTCACAACAACAGTGAGCTACAAAAGCCCACGCAGTCCTCGTCGCAGGGCTACATTTTTCTTTGGCAATCACTACGACAAAAACCAAGCAGTGGGGCCAAAGATAAAAGCCGAACTTGATGCCATGGGATTTACCTCAGAATTTACTGGGTCACACTGGCTCAGTGTCAAAGTTCCGCCAATTTTCTCCAACATCCTTGGCGAAGATGACAATGACAATGAATTGTTTGGCGGACGCAAGCTCACACCCGGATATTTGAAGGAGCTACTCAATACCACAGGACTCTGGGTAGAAATCAGTGGCGGCGAACAGTTTCGTGTAGTAGCAGTGGGGCGTCTCAAACAATTTCCCAATGAAATAGCATTTCGTTTGTTAGCAAGTTATGGTGAAGAATTCACAGTGTCATATCCACCTGATATGTTGCGACTTGATCTCACTAATCAAGGGTCGCCAGTGGTGCATTATGGAGTATTGGACGAAGCTCCTGACAACGAAGCTTCTGACGATGACATGTTCTCTGCACAATCAACAATTCAAACCGACTATTTGCGCCAGGTCTTTCGTGCTGTGGAAGATCTTGTGACCCTGACCATTGTCAATGTCTATCCTGAAGATCCTCGCGATGACACCCTGGCTGAACTCAACAAATTCATGAAACGCCACAGTGTGTCCTTTAAGATTGTGGAACTGGCTTTGAAGAAAATAGGTAGGTTTGACAGTTTTGACGAGTTCTACAATGAGATGGAGCACATATATTCACAACACTACAAAGATGAACTCGGAGAAGTCAAGGAGCCAGAATCTGATGAAGACCTGTTTACACCTGAAAAAACGCTGATTACTCGAGGGCATGCTGTGGCCAATGTGTTGAGAAAAATAAGTTTTGATACCATGAGCGAAGTCATGAAGATTAGGCCCGAAGACATGGAGTCAATTCGTGAAAAAATATATTTGGCTACATTAAATTACGAGCGTGGAGATATACTTGAAGGTAATGCACAGATTTACACACTGACACCTCGTGCATTTGATTACGTGACATGGAGTCTTGAGAAAGCAGGACTCAACAGCTATGCACGTCGTATCTCAGAACAAAGAGATCAATATCAGCAGGATGATATGTTTGCTGATCAGAGTCGACTCACGCAGAATCGTTTCATTGGTAAAATTGTAACCAATCTGGCCAAAGAAATTTACAATGATCCTTTGAGTGATCAATCTGACAAAGAAAATGCCAAGGACTTACAGACAGTGGGCCGAGTGTTCAACACCCAGGGTACTCGCCAAGGACTGACATTAATACGTCAGTGGGCTGACAACGGAGATCATGTCACCTATGACAATGTTTTAAGTGTGATGTGGCAACATGGCATTGACATTGGTGAACTAGAACATCAATATCAGATCTAAACTTGCAAGAATGGAACGGAAAACGCTATGCAACACAACCCAATAAAAGAAAACGATGACGACATGTTTGGCGGTGGCGCACCTGCCACGCCCGGCGGCCGCCGTGCCCGAGACAAAGATCTATTTGGAACTCCTAAAAGACTAGTGATTGCCAAGGTGTTACGTGCTCATGCTCAAGGTTGTGTCAAAGACATTGCCAAGGCCCAGCGTCGTGCGCACGCCGGCAGAGCCAACACCTGGGAAGATTCTGATTACCTTAATTCGTTACAACAACTGGCCAATCTAATGACAAAAGTTGCTGATGTGTTCCAATTCAAAGGCACAGCACCAGGATGGCTTGCGTATCACAGAGCCTTGCGTAAGTTGGACGCCGAGGGAGTTGAAGAAGAGATTGCTAACGAACTTGAAGCGGCAGGTATTGATGTAGATGAACTTATTGAATATGAAACCGCTATGGCTCAAGTGTATCAGGGCATGGGCGAATCCACCAACAACTATCTAAAAGAATTTGTTGAGTGGACTGACCTCATAGTCAACGAAGCTGACAAAAAGAAACAGACAAAAACAAAAACTGATCAGCCGGGGCTAGATCCCAATATGTTTACACCAAAGATGGATCAGCCCTTGACACGTCAAGAACCTGAACAGCCAAAAGATCAACAGCCAAGTCAGCCTAGAGATGTGCGCCGAGCATCAGCACAACGTACAAAGCAGGCCACTGCTGGCATCACGCCCACTGATCAAATGAGCAACATGTTGGGCAAATTGCGCAACATTGAGATTGACCCAGACCTGCCAGACTACCCTGACACTGAACCTGAGACTCTGCCTTCAGTGGATGTCAACACACGCAACTTGCCTGCAGTGGCATCGGCAAATCTTCAAGCCGCAGGCCTACAGAATCCTGAGTTCTATCAAGTAGCAGCACTGCCTGGCAACATGGCAGCAATGATCCGACAACTGGGACGCAATTTGTTTGGATCACTCACGGCAACACCAACCAATAGAATTCATGTTGTGGCCAACCTGGGTGGTCAAGGTCCCAACACCACACAAGAAGTCAATGCTGTGGCAGGATATCTACGCGAGTACGGCACAGACCTGGGCTCCGGTGACATTGATTTCAATCAAGTCATGCCAGGCTATCAGGCTGACACGCACATGTATTCAGCAGGTGACATTCGTTGGATGCTGGTCAAGGACTTTGCTGGTCAGTATATCTACTGTTGGCCTGAGTCAGATTCAGTGGACTATGATCCACAAAAGAAATTGAGCTCAGATCCACAAAAGAGATTACGATGAGAGCCAAAGAGTTTATTAAAGAAGTTGATCCCATACAGATACAACAGGGTCCGGATATCTCACCTGAACTTCGCCGCTACAAAGAACGTGGTACACTAGACACATTTGATCCCAGTGGGAGAGAATACGGTGCACAAGATATTCTGGGACCTGGACAAATTCGTCAGATGCGAGCAGTACAGAATGCAGCACCTTCGTTTTCATATCCCAAAACTGGCGCAATGGGATCAACCTACAGTCCGCCTAGAGACGACACCACACCTGTGATTCCTGTCAACATCAAGCGTGTGGCCACGTTTGAACCTCCAGAGAAAGCTCAAGCCAACTGGACCAAGGTGGATCGCATGGTTGATGCATTGAAAGCCGGCAAAGAACTGCCGCCAATTGCAGTCAAGCCCACTGACACAGGATACCAAGTAGTTGATGGGCATCACAGATTGGCAGCGCATCAACAAGCCGGATCAACCACTATCCCTGCCAAGGTTGTGCAACCAGAAAATATCAAAACAATCAACGAGCCCAGCATGAGTTGGGGGTATGATCAAGCCACCAAAGATTTTCTCAGACCCGGCTACAAAGATCAACGGCCCAAGAATGTCAAAATACCAGTGAGCTTGAAGCAGGCCGCAGTTACAGCGGATCAAAGTCGTACAGCTATACCACCGGTGAAACAATAACTTAGCAAAACATGATCATAACTGACCGTGAAGGATGTTCAGGCTCTTGGCTCACCGAACTTTTGTTGTTGGGTAGGCGCACTGGGCAGGCATTTTTTCGACAGGATCGTGCAGGTGGCAATGTCAGCACAGATCATTTGCATGGCAATGGACATGATGATCAAAGTCTACGTGACCTACGTGATAGATGGAATGGCCAAAAGATAATTCGTTGCCACAGCACCAACTATGCACTGCTGCGTGAGCTATGGCCCGACGAAATGATCGTGCGCATTGTGCCCAAGACGTCTATAATGCAGGCCGTGGCCGCTGCCTACTACAAAACACGTACCAACACCGACCCTACTGTCACTGCAGCATTTGATTTTATCAGTCACTACTATCAGTTGTTTAAAAACGATACTAGGCCTGTGTCTGTTGACAATTCTTGTGTGATAGACTTTGGCGTACTGTCACGTGAACGCCCGTTTGAACGTCTGTGCGAAGAACTGTTTGAACTACCCCTCCAAGATAACCACTGGCGATTTTGGCGTGACTACTGGATGTTACAACACTATCCTGTAGATGAAGAACGCTTGGTGGTCAACATAACTCCGCTAAATCTCTATCGGGTATTTGACCGCACACCCACAGCGTTCAATCTGGCGTGTTTTGTGTTTGTGTACGAACTCATGAATGATCTTCCTGAAGAATCAAGACTATGGTCAATTGAACAAGCCGCCAACAACTTCCCTGAACTAATCAATCAAATGCAATACCGTTGACCAGGTCCGAGGCAATGCCTTGAGGCCCAGACTCTGTCATGCCCACGTGAAATATCTTTGTGGGTTGTATTGCCAGTTCACTGCAGACTTCAACGTGTTTGCTGCCATAGCAATTCCACCCATAGTCTCGCGGCAAGTTCTTTATGATGTAGCTGCCTGCGCTGGTTTGAGCCATGTTGGCTGTGCGTTCAAAGTGATTGAACACAGTGACTGAATCCATGCTGCGTTGACGGCTCCATCGCACACCCACACGATTCCATTCCATGGCATATTTGCTGAGGCTCATGGCAAAACTCTGTATGCAGGGATGCGCTAGATCAATCTCAATGTCTCGTGCTGCAGTGAACCAAGCAAAGTCAATGTGTATGGGTATGTTCTTTCGCTCACACTCACGCAACACTTCAGGCCAGTCCGGACGAAGGTCAGCCCAGCGCCAGTTAGGCAAACTCACAATCAACGGCCTTCCTGGTGTCAACATGCCCGGTTCAGTGCCATGCTTGCCCATCAATCCATAGTAGGCATATTCCTGCGGCAAAATCTGTAGTCCGGCCCAGCCATGCTTCAGCACCAGACTTTCAATGAAATGTGTGCAGCCAAGTATGACATCGGTGTCGGGAAATTCATCCCAGCCCTGAAGATCATTGATGCGAGTGCTGCGAAACCACTCCACTGCCTCAGGTAAAAATTCTTCCTTGGTAGTCATCTGTTGTTGCCCGGCAAACCACTGCTGGCGTAGATTCACCAACACTTGATCTCTCAACGGTAGTAGTTTTTTCATGCCCATACGTCATCCATAAGCCAACGGTAAAACGGTGATTCAAATGTCAAGTGCCATACTCCATTGTGTCCCAGCACAGTTTCAGCTGGCACTTGATGCGGCAGTTCATTGCCCAGTTGTTGCTGTTGTTGTGCCCAGGGTTCAGGATAGTCAGGTTCGTACCAGCTGCGACTGTAGATGATGTTTTGAATATCCACACCGTCAATTGTAATCTGCTGTATTGTCAGCAGTTGGTCTTTTTTCACTCCTTGCAGAGTTGTGGTTTGACCATCAGTTTTGTTGTAGCGTCGGATAGTCAAGCTCTGTGTGTCTCCGTGTGTGAGAGTGTGTTGAAATCTCACTGTGGTACGACGGGTAACAAAGTTATCCCAGACCACTGTGTTGTTGACAGCGATTTCAGCTCCGGGTGGATGATACCAATAATGCGGATCAAGCACAATGGTAAATTCAATAGTTTCTGTTCTCATTGGTGTATTTAAAATTAAATATCAGGTGAGTATAGATTCTTCCCTTGTTGAACAGGCCACTGCCTACAGCTATTGGCAATTACATCAGTCACGCACAACTGCGATACCAGGGCTATTTCGTGTGCAGGATTTTTTGTATCCAGTGCTGCTGGACAAACTGCTGGCAAAATTGCGTGAAACTCTGCCCTGGCAGCCTGAAACCACTGAGTCGGGGCTTGAAGCCTACCCCAATAGACAAAAAATAAATTGGTTACCAGATTCGGTAATTGAAGAAACGCACATGGTGTTTGCCAATATCACTGCAGCAGTCAACAGGAAATTCGCTAGAAACAATAGATTTCTCAGCATCTCAGTCTGGAGGGACGACCCTGGATACTGTATTGCCCCACACACTGACACTGACTTGATAGACATTGCCATACAAATCTATCTAGAGCCCGGACGTCCAGAGTTGGGCACTGAATTTCATCTAGATTCTCACACAGTCAAGATACCCTATCAACCAAACACAGGATACATCATGGACAATCAAGCCCAAATTCTGCACAGTATGCCAACCCCAGTGCCGGAATTTCAGCGCAGACTTAGTGTGTACGCAATCTATACTGCTCAATAAATATAAAATGGGTCGCTATTTTGTCAAGGTTGAATGTGATGTATTCTGTGATTGGCACAGTGAAAATCCACGCTACAGAGTGTTTGTAAATGATGAGTTGTTTGTTGAAAGAACTTGGATTTGGCAGCATCATTATCTGCGTGAATGTATTCAGATGCAGGTAAACCCTGGCAAATATGCCATAAAGATTGAACTGGTGGAACCTGCTCCCAATGCCACACTGACCTGGAGCAACACACAGATTACAACAGGCCCGGCCACCATCAAAAGCGGTTGGTTAATAAAGGTGCATGATGAGAGCTAGAGAATTTGCAGAAGGCGAACGTGAAGAATGGGCTCATATGCCCAGCCCAGACATGGCGCAACAGTACGATGCCTGGGATCAAGAAAAAAGAGGACGCAATGCACTGACAATCGTGCCTGCGCCAGAACCAAAACCCAGACTTGGGCCAGACTCCCCGTTTGCAGAAAAGCCCACCAAAGCTGATTCGGCGCCGGCTGACTCTGACTTAAAACGAAGAGACAGGTACGCAGGTGCTCCCACTGATGAATACAAAGCAGCAGCACCAACAAAATTTGGTGGAATGATTCCTAGTAGAAATCAAGTCACAGGCACAGAAAAAAGCATGACAGTCAGCCCTCCAGCACGGTTTGATCCTAAATCTGAAGTTGATCCCAGAGCAGCAAGACGTTCACCCCCAAGGTATAGAATATGAGAGCTAGAGAATTTGTAACAGAAACCACCACTGCCGGCTCAATTGCTACAGTGGCTGCCCCGCTGGGCAGTGCCCAGCACAGAAATGCTGGATCGTTCTTTGGCGGTAAATATACCAATGAACCATTCGCTAATACTCCGCAATGGATGAGAAAAGGAAAACGCCGTGCTCGCAGATGATTTAAAAGTTTTATTGGCCAGTAGTTACGCTTTCGCTGTCAAAGCGCAGTACTTTCACTGGAATGTAGAAGGTCCGGATTTTTCGCAACTACATGAGTTCTTTGGCAACATCTACGAAGAAGTCAATGACAACGCCATTGATCGCACTGCTGAATTTATTCGCACCTTGGATGAATACACCCCAGGTAGTTTTGAAAGATTCAGTGAACTAAGCATCATTGCCGGGCAGACTAAAATTCCACGTGCTCGTATCATGTTGGAAGAACTCTACACCAGCAATGCAGCAATGATTGACCTGTTGAATCAGTGTTTTGAATCAGCTGAGAACGAACGCCAGGAAGGCATTGCCAATTTCATTGCTGAACGTTTAGATGCGCACGGCAAGCATGGCTGGATGTTGCGCAGTTTCTTAAAGGATGCACGAGCATGATGTACGGACTAAAACCATTCAATGGCGCAGAGATGCGAGCATACTTAGATGTGCTGAACGAAGCACCAGATCCTCAAGCTGGTGTAGCTCCACAAACACCTGCTCCACAATCAACTCCTCAACAGGCAGCAGATTTGGATAAAGCTACCAATCAAGTTACCCAAGGTGTTGATGATTTTAGTCAAGGCAATGTTGCCAGGGGTGTAGCAAATGTAGCCAAAGGTATGAATGCTACAGCTGACGCAGCCGGAATGAGTACAATGGACAAAATTGGTGCCGTTGGAACAGCAGCAAAAGCCGCCGGTGCAGCGGGGATGGCTTACTTACGAGGGAAAGATCCAGTATCAGCGGCCACAGGAAGTGTGGCAAAAAATATAACAGGCCCAATGGCAGATTACACCAACTCACCTGATTATTATAAAGATTTCAAGGCTGGAGTAGACGCAACTAGAAATAATCCCAATGCTGATCCTAGAGCAGCACAACTGGCAGCAGACGTAGATGCAGGCAAGATATCTTCTGACAGTATGAAGGATTTTGCCAACAGAATGCAAAATAAGGCCGAACGAGCAAGTTCAGGTGAAGTGGTTGATTTTGCTGACGATCCTTACATTCAACATTCTGGATTAAAAACAGCCGACACCGCCGAGCTAGATGCTGCAAAAACCAAGGTAATGACCGGCCAACTACAGCCAGTGCAAGAAGATGAACTGTCAGAATTGCGCAGATATTTGGACATGGTTGAAGCCACATCTACACCAAGAATCAATGGGTTTCAACAGACCACAGACGACGATGGCACTGTTACTTCGGACTATAGTGTAGGCCCAGTGAGTGCATCAACAACTCAACGTCCCAACACAATCAACACTTCATCTGCCACTGTACCTTTGGCTCACAACGTTCAGTTGACTGTGGACAAAGGCATAGGATTTGGAGGAGCCGGCAAAGATGTAACGCCCGGCGGGAATCAAGTGTCAACCATAACAGCTAGAACTGCTCAGAATCCCGAAGGTACTACTTCAAGTTTTGTTGGAAAACCCACTGCACAAGATCTAGAAAAAGCAGTTCCTGCAGACTGGCAGTCAAGCGGCAACGAATTCAGTGATCCAGATATATCCGAATCCGAGTTACCTAAAACTCCCAGTTTAGTAATGCGTGAATGGATGGCACTGTGCCGATGAGCGACGATATTAAAAACATGTTGGACAAACTTAGATTGCTGGAAGGCACAGTTACCTCGCCAGCATTGCCCAAGCACGGACTGAACAAACAACAGAAGTCTGTGCCTGAGTTGCCGGCGCTGTTCAAACCCAAAAATATATCACCAGTACTGGGCAGTAAAAAAGACCCCCAGCATCCCACAGCAGGATATTTTGTGGGCGGCGAATCAAAAGAGACATACTGCGATGCTTGCGATCGTGTAGAATCCCAGTGTGTCTGTGACAAGAATGTGTCAGAAGATTTACTCAGCAACGTGCGTCGTACTCTAGACAGCTATTTGCAAGACATTGAACAAAAATTAGAAAAACAAAAAGATAGTGATTTAATCAGCAAGGCCGGTCAAGACGTACAAAAAGATACGCTGCGTGACCTGCTACCAGTTAAAACCATTGCCACTGACGATGGCAAAGACATGCGCATACATGGCAATGAGAATGATGGATTTGTTATTCGTATTCGTGACCGGCCAATGAAGGCCCGATTCCGCACACTTGATGAAGCAGAAATGGCCTGTGAACTTTTTGCAGCGCATCGTCGTAATCGTAACATGGAAGCTCAAGCACAAGACTACGTGGAAGAATCATGAAAATCAATGACTTTAAAACTGCAAAGAAGTCCCGCGTCAAAGAAGCCATTAATCCTGCGCTGAGTTTTGAGCACGACGATCCTGAGTTTGCTGCCAAAAAACGTGGCCCGGGATACTTTGATTACAGCACATTGAAGCGCGAAGATTTCAATGATGACGATTGGTATGTGTGGGATCCAGAAAAACAGCAGTTTGTGGCCAGTTACGGTGCCCGTAGTTCAACTGCCTTGGATTTTAGAATGCGAGAAAGTTTTGGTGGCACATATAAAATGCCTGATGGCAAAATAGCCATGCGCGGAATGCGGGCCAAGTTTATGCCTGGCGTTGAAAGCCGAAGCAATGACAATCTTGATGAAGCCGCTAAGACTCTGCAGATGATTGAGGGCTGGGAAGAGTTCAAAGAAACTACGCCAGCATTGAAAGAGATTCGTCATCGTCGTCGCCAAACCAACGAAGACATTGAAGTTCGTTTAGACGGTGATATTATTCCCGGACCCTATAATGATATTGATCATGCAAGGAACAAAGCGTCCAAATTAATCAGCTATCAAAAAGGTGAAGTGGCCGAAGTTTATGTTGACGGCAAACTCAAAATGCGCATGAAGCTAAACACACCGCGCGAGTATTTTGATGAGCAAGGTGTGGCGGAAGGCAAGAAAAATAGAAAGAAAAAATCTTCAAGAGCACTGAGCAGATATTTCTTCCCAGGCTACGGCTATTATGGCGGTGGTGAGTCTGGTGAGGGCGGTGGCGAAGGTGGTGGTGAAAGCATCAACTCACGCATGGCAGAAACTCGTAAGTCAGATTTTAGAAATAAAGTTGAACAACAATCATTAGCTGCCGTTGAAAGAATTAAAAATTCTGATTACCCTGACGTTATTAAGAAATATTTAATAGCTATCAATGATCCTGCTGGTCCAGTATTTAAAGCCGCGTATCGTAGTTACTCCAAAGGTAACGAGGCAAGAGACCAACTCAAAAACATATTTGCACAAAAATACAATATTGATCCTGCTGAGTTAGACAAGGCCGACCAAAACGAAATGGCAAAACAACTAACAGAAGTTGCTGATCTAGATGAAAATCTACGAGATTGGTTCAAAGAAAAGTGGGTGAGATTTGGTCCCGATGGCAAGATCCGCGGCGACTGTGCTAGGGGCAGTGAGTCCGAAGGCAAGCCCAAATGCTTGCCACAGGCCAAGGCACATGCACTGGGCAAAAAAGGCCGTGCGTCGGCTGCAGCCCGCAAGCGCAGAGAAGATCCCAATGCCAATCGTACAGGTGCTGCAATAAATGTTGCCACCAAAAAGAAAACCAACGAAGTTCAACTTGACGAGAAATGCTGGGATACTCACAAACAGGTGGGCATGAAGAAAAAAGGCAGTCGCATGGTTCCCAACTGTGTGCCAAAAGAAAGCCAAGAAAAAACACAGCAGTGTCCTGAGTGTGGTGGTTCAATGTATCCAGACACAATGCTAAATGAAAAGAAAGATGCCTGTTACTACAAAGTAAAAGCATCGGCCAAGGTATGGCCCAGTGCTTATGCATCAGGACGTCTAGTACAGTGTCGCAAACGCGGTGCTGCCAACTATGGCAAAAAATCTGAAAGTGTAGCAGAAGATCAGTTAGACGAAAAGTGGAGTAAGAAATACAAAAGCAGCATTGACTGCAACAACCCCAAAGGATTTAGTCAACGAGCACATTGTGCTGGCCGTCGGAAAAATGAAGATGTCACGGAAGAAAGCAACACCAATGACGACGAATTGTTTGGACCGCGAGCAGTGACTGGTACATTATTAGATAGACAGGCTCTAAACGTTGCCAAAAAACTGACTACTGATAAGAACTTGGCAAAGTTAAATGATATGGCCAATGATAGTACCATTTATCGTGCGTTAGAACGTTATTTTTCTAAAAATAATATTTCCACAACAATCTTTAATCGTGTCGCTGCTATTGTGTTTAAAAAACTGGACAAGTATGGTCGTAGATTATCCACTGACCCAAGAAATGAAGCAGTTGAGGAAGATAATGCTGCTGCACTAAAAACTATTCGAGGCCCACACGGCAAACTTGATGTTGATCGCAGTGAAAAAGGTGTGACCAAAGTTAAACGTCAAAACTGGAGACAAAGTGGTGGGGCAACAGTCAGCGGCGGTTACGGTGTGGGAGTCCCCCAATCTACTAAATTTTCTAGTGTAGATTCTGAACGTAACGCCAACCGACGTCGCCCACGTCTTGACAGGGATGAAGTGTCGGAAGAAGATGACAAAGACTCAGCAGCCAAGAAGCCCGGCTTTATAGACAACGTCAAACAAGGGGCTGAAGACTACAAAGATCTCTGGATGATGGGCGCAACTGGTCGCACACCTGAACGTTGGAAAAACTCAGCTGAAAAAGCAGCCGAGCGCGGATCCGCACCAGGTCCACAGTTTCCTTTGAAAGAAGGTCGTATGAAGGAAATTGCCATTGAATTTCAAGACTACAAACATCTACCTGACATGGCTTTTCAAAGCCGATACAAAATCAGCAAACGTGACTGGTGGAACAAGCACGCCAAACTGGTGCAGGGATCAGGCCTAGGCATTGGCATGGACGAAGCTCGTGGCAAAGTCAAAGCCAAGATTGTTTATCCCCGGCCCACTAGAGCTGAACGTGAACACGACCGTATTCGCAAAGAACGAGGACTGCCCAATCCCAGCCACTACAAAACACTGGGCGATAAACTAGACCAAGAGCTTGCAAAGTTACGCGGTGATGATGTCACCGAGGCTCACGTTGATGCTGATGAACTGGTTGATGTCTATATCAAAGGGCAACACAAAGGCCGCAGTATTAGAATCCCAGTGGCAAAAAACTTTCCCAACAAACACGTTGATCTACTGACACAGCGTCTCAAATCCCGTGGTATAAACCCGCATGCCATTGTGTATGGACCAACCACAAGAAAAGTTGCCGAAGATACTGATCAATGAAAACCTACACATTCAACACCATCATTGGAGAAGACAACAACGGAGCTCCAGTGTACCAAGAGTTTGTGATTGAAGCCGAGAACTTTGCCGAAGCCAGACACAAACTTGCTGAACTGATTGAACAACCCAGGTAACCACCTTAGGACCGCTAAGGTACGGTGGGCGGCTGCTGCCAGAAGTCAAGGATTCGCTACCCTTTGATGACAAAGTGAGCACTAAATATAGTTTTGGATCAGGACCATGGACATCAATGAAATAATCGCAGAAGACTGGCAGAAAGTCAACAAACGAGATAAAACCGACGGCATGAGTTCCAAAGCTGTCAAGGCCTATCGTCGTGAGAATCCAGGTTCAAAACTCAAAACCGCTGTGACCACAAAGCCCGGCAAGCTCAAAAAAGGTTCCAAGAGTGCCAAGCGTCGCAAGAGTTTCTGTGCTCGCATGAGCGGAATGAAAAAATCTCGTGCCAGTGCCAAGACCAAACGAGACCCAAACAGCCCAATCAACAAAGCTCTACGTCGCTGGAATTGCGAGAGTCTTGAGCAAGTGGCGCAACTGGTTGAAATGAAACTCAGCCAGATTGAACATTTGAAAAAAATAATAACAGAATCAAATGCTGCAAATAAGAGAACTCGAACTTGAGTCCAAACATGTCGTAACAAACAATGCCGGATTGATTTTGATTTACACCACCAATGGTGGACTGGCACTGTATATCAACGCTTTTACTAAAAACATCAATCCGGATCTACGTTTAAATGTAGGCGGCGATCCGGGCACCCGCAATAATAAAACTCCACGCATCTTTCATCACGTTCGACGATATCAACATTGACAACAGTAGTTTTTTAATGTAAAATTGTTTTTTTGGAGACCACAATGGATCAACGTAACTTCTCTGCCGAACAAAAGGCCAAACTCACACAACTCATCAACGAAGGCATTCAAGTGATGATGGAAGTTGAAACACTCAACGGTGGACTTAGTGACACCGTCAAAGCAGTGGCTGAAGAACTTGAAATCAAACCCAATGTACTGAAGAAAGCCATTAGATTGGCGCACAAGGCTGAATTTGGTAAAGAGCAACAAGATCATGCCTTGTTAGAAACTATCTTGACAACTGTTGGCAAGACACTGTAAAATAAACAATGAGCTATATAGACGCATTGTTTGATCGTGAACGCGATCGTATTCATGTAGTTGAACGTCGTGATGGCGAACGCCGATATCAAGAATATCCAGCCAACTACATTTTTTATTATGATGATCCACGTGGAAAATTTCAAAGCATCTATGGCACGCCGGTGTCTAGATTTTCCACACGCAGTAACAAGGAGTTTCGCAAGGAACTACGCATACAAAATGGTAAAAGATTCTATGAGTCTGATATCAATCCAGTGTTTCGTTGTCTAGAGGACAACTACAAAGGACAGGATGCACCTCGTTTACATGCTGCGTTTTTTGACATCGAGGTTGACTTTGATCCTGAAAAAGGCTACAGTCGGCCCGATGATCCTTTCAATGCCATCACTGCCATCAGCGTTTACTTGAGCTGGCTTGATCAACTGGTGACCATGGCAGTTCCTCCGCGACACATGAGTTGGGAAACAGCACAAGAACAAGTGGCTGAATTTGACAACTGTTACTTGTTTCGCGATGAAGCAGAAATGCTGTCAATGTTTTTGGATCTCATTGACGATGCTGATGTGTTGAGTGGATGGAACAGCGAAGGCTATGATATCCCTTACACAGTGAATCGTGTCACACGAGTTCTCAGCAAAGACGACACACGTAAATTCTGCCTCTGGGGACAGTTTCCCAAACAGCGAACATTTGAACGGTTTGGTGCAGAGAACATTACATTTGATCTTGTGGGTCGTGTACACATGGATTATATGCAACTGTATCGCAAGTACACATACGAAGAACGTCACAGTTACAGTCTTGATGCTATTCTTGAGTACGAAGACCTAGGATCAAAGACCAAGTACGAAGGTACCTTGGATCAACTCTACAATCAAGATTTCAAAACATTTATTGAATACAATCGACAAGACGTCAATGGTCTTGCTGCCATTGATAAAAAACTGAGATTTCTAGATTTAGCCAATACACTAGCACATGAAAATACTGTGTTGCTGCAGACCACCATGGGTGCTGTGGCAGTGACAGAACAGGCAATTATCAACGAAGCGCATGAACGTGGTATGGTAGTACCCAACCGTAGAGAAAGGCTTTCAGATGAAGATACACAAGCCGCAGGTGCCTATGTTGCTTATCCCAAAAAAGGCCTTCATGACTGGATCGGATCAATTGACATTAACTCGCTCTACCCCTCAGCGATCCGCGCTCTTAACATGGCGCCCGAAACAATTGTTGGGCAACTGAGACCACACATGACTGACCACTACATTGCAGATAAAACGCAAGGTGGTGCAAGTTTTGCAGCGGCCTGGGAAGGTTTGTTTGGTACATTAGAATACACGGCTGTGATGGAACAGCAGCGTGGCACTGAAATTACCATTGACTGGGAAGATGGTGAGGAAACTGTGCATTCAGGAGCCGAAGTCTGGCGCATGATGTTTGATTCAAATCAGCCCTGGATGATCAGTGCCAATGGTACTATTTTCACATACGAACGCGAAGGTGTGATACCCGGGTTACTCAAACGTTGGTATGCTGAACGCAAGGAGATGCAGAAGAAAGCACGTGAGTTTGAAGGACGAGATGACGTACAATTTGAATACTGGGACAAGCGACAGTTGGTCAAGAAGATTAATCTTAATAGTTTGTATGGTGCTATTCTCAATCCTGGTTGTAGGTTTTTTGATAAACGAATTGGTCAATCAACCACGCTTACTGGAAGAGCCATTGCAAAACATATGGACGCTTATGTCAATGAATGTCTCACAGGAAAGTATGATCACACAGGTGAAACTATCATCTATGGTGACACAGACTCATGTTATTTTTCAGCATGGCCAGTGCTGAAGCGAGAAGTGGAAGAAGGGCGTATGGAATGGAGCAAGGAAACCTGCATTGCGTTGTACAACGGCATTGCTGATCAAGTCAACGATAGTTTTCCAGGCTTTATGGAAACAGCATTCCATGTGCCGCGTGACATGGGCGAAGTAATACGTGGTGGACGTGAACTTGTGGCCATCAAAGGCCTGTTCATCACAAAGAAACGCTATGCTGTGCTGTACATTGACAAAGAAAACAAACGTCAAGATGTCAATGGCAAGCCTGGCAAAGTCAAGGCCATGGGCTTGGATCTCAAACGTAGTGACACACCCAAGGTGATTCAAGACTTTTTGAGCGATGTACTCAATGACGTGTTGACCGGTAGCAATCGTGATCATGTAGTTGAAAAGATCAAAGAGTTCAAGTACATTTTCAAAGAACGGCCAGGCTGGGAGAAAGGTTCGCCCAAACGTGTAAACAATCTCACCAAGTATGCCAAGGCCGAAGAACGTGAGGGCAAAGCCAACATGCCCGGCCATGTACGTGCAGCAATGAATTGGAACACCATGCGCCGTATGCACTCGGACAACTACAGTATGCAAATCATGGACGGACAAAAGGTCATTGTATGCAAACTCAAAAGCAACGCCTTGGGCTGGACATCAATTGCCTATCCCACTGATGAGTTGCATTTGCCCGCGTGGTTCAAAGAACTGCCATTTGACGATAGTGAAATGGAATCTACTGTGATTGGTTCCAAGGTAGATAATCTACTGGGTGTGTTGGATTGGGATCTTGCTGCTGCCACCAACACAGAAAACACATTTCAAAGTTTGTTTACATTTGAATGAAAATAAGTTATATTCTTCAAGCTCGAGACCGCCTGAGGCAGACTCTACAACTGACCGAACACAATTCTGCGTTTGATAACTATTTTCAATCGGTGTTTTCGGCAGTTGTGGACATATCTTTCTTGCGAGATAGATTTGAATCAGACATACAGAGCAAGGCTACCCAGTGGCGCAATGCCACATCAGTCATTGAAGACGCTCTTAAAATTGGCATAGAAGAATGCAACAGACTCATTGTCGAACACGAAGAGCCACTTGTTCAAGTCAGCAGAAATTTCTATGCTGACATGTATCACAATGAAACTGATTTTGTTACATTAAACAGAAGCCTTGGTGCGCCTGACAAATTGCATGATGCAATTTTCACTAGAATTGGAAAGTACAGCAGTTGGGAATATCCTGCACTGTTGATTAGACCCGGCAATGAAACTATTGTAGAGAGATTGGTTGCCAGTGATCCACTGTATCTAATGGATCAACGATTGTCACTGTTGCAACCAAGCCTTGATAAATTTCCGCCCGAGTATCAACGTAGATTGAGAATTTACACAGTTGAAGAAGGCAATCGATTGATGGATCACTTGCCAAGCCGACAGTTTAATCTAGTGGTTGCTTATAATTTTTTAAACTATAGGCCGTTGGATGTGCTGCAACAGTACATCACTGAAGTGTTTGAAAAATTACGCCCAGGTGGAATTTTTGGATTTACATTCAATGATTGTGAATATGTGGCGGCCACACAACTGGCCGAAAATAGTTTTGCATGTTACACCCCAGGTCGCTTGGTGTTGGCTCATGCCCGGCGAACTGGATTTGAAGTACTTTCACAGGACAGTGATGGGCATCATTTTCATTGGGTGGAATTACAAAAGCCCGGAACCTTGTCAACACTGCGAGGCGGACAAACTCTGGCAAAAATAATGCCAAAATACTAGCACGATCTAAATAAACCTGCTACAATTGCAACTTAATGGAGACACATATATGAGAGATCATTTACTTGATTTAGTAGAACACACCTATGACCTTGGATGCATTGACTTGATCAAGATCACAGGCACTGACAAAGAAACAACCATCATGGGCTGTGCTGAAAATCGCTCAGTGGTATTGGAAGGACGCTATCATACACCAGTGGCAGATTTCATTGGCACATTTGGTATGCCCAACTTGGGAAAATTAAAAATTCTCTTGAACTTGCCTGAGTACAGAGAAAATGCAAAAATTACTCTGACAAAAAAGGATACAGGTGCCCCAGATGGCCTGTTGTTTGAAAACACAGCAGGTGATTTCCACAACAACTTTAGATTCATGGCAGCAGAAATTGTCAACGAAAAGCTCAAGGCCATGAAGTTCAAAGAGCCTGCATGGCATGTGGAATTTGAACCAACTGTGGCAGGTATCCAGCGACTCAAGATGCAGGCACAGGCCAATGCTGAAGAATCCTTGTTCCAGGCCAAAACAGAAAACAATGATTTAAAATTCTTCTTTGGTGATCACTCAACACATGCTGGTAACTTTGTGTTCCATCCTGCAGTGTCAGGACAACTCAAACGTTCATGGGCATGGCCAGTCAAAGAAGTAATTTCAATCATGGATTTAACTGGCAACAAAACCATGCGTATCAGTGATGACGGTGCTGCTGACATCAGAGTTGATTCTGGCATTGCTGTGTATCGTTATATTTTGCCTGCGCAAACAAAATGATCAAGGGCATCTATCAGTCTGGCAAATATGTCACTGTCGCGGGCGGGTCAGCACCTAGTGTCAATGTCCATTTCACCAACGCTGCGCCGCAGAGCAGTGCTGCACATGGAGTTGCTGGGCAGATTCGCTACAGTACCATTGGCCAATGTCTAGAAATTTTTGATGGCAACAACTGGCAACCGTGGTACTCAAGTACAGCCAGCGTAGGACTCACACCTGACGCCGAAGAGATCATTGACTGGGCCAAGAATAAAATGCAACAAGAACAACGGCTCCAGGCACTGATGGAGCAACATCCAGGCCTTAAAGAATTGCATGAAAAACTGGAAGTGATGAAAATACTAGTTGAAAAACAGGAAATCAATGGAACCAGCTCAACATGACCTAACAGCGGCACAGCATGATTACGCTGTGTTTCTTCCTGCGGTATCAAGTTTCTACAGTACGTATGTGGGACGTCAACGGTTTGAACCCTATGTTGATGCCACACGCATGCCTGCAGGATTGCCAGACATGGAGATGCTGAATATTTTCAATGATCAAGCAGGATTGTTTCCGTATCGTTGGGCATTGTATTCAGCAGGGCATGCCAATTTAGATTTGACCAAACACGATCCTCGCGAAGATATGATGCGTAATCGAGGCAAGCACACCACCTTGCTGTGTGACTCAGGTGGATTCCAGATTGCCAAAGGTGTATGGGAAGGCGATTGGAAAGATCCTGCATGCCCCCGAGCACAGAAGAAACGTGATGCTGCCTTGAAGTGGTTAGATGGCATGGCCGACTATGGCATGACACTGGATATCCCCACATGGACCTCCAACGTTCCGGGTGCCACTGAGAAAACTGGTATCAGAGACTATGATGATGCTGTGCGAGCCACGCACTACAACAATGAATACTTCATCAAGCATCGCCAAGGCGTTGACAATGGTGGCACAAAGTTCTTGAATGTTCTGCAAGGTGCCAATCATAGCGAAGCCGATCGCTGGTATGACCTGATGAAACAATACTGTGACCCCCGGCAATATCCAGGTCGTCACTTCAATGGTTGGGGCATGGGCGGTCAGAACATGTGTGACGCACATCTTGTGCTGCGTAGAATTGTCAATATAATACATGATGGCTTGCTGGAGCAAGGCACACATGACTGGATGCACTTCTTGGGGACATCAAGACTGGAGTGGGCGTTGTTGCTCACAGACATTATGCGAGCAGTACGTCGCTATCACAATCCTGATTTCACTGTCTCTTTTGACTGTGCATCACCATTCCTGGCCACTGCCAATGGACAGTTGTATCACAGCATTGGATTGGAGGATCGTGGACGTTTCAACTACTTCATGGAACCCACAGTTGACAACAAGAAATATGCCACAGACTCGCGCAGTTTCCGTGATGCTGTGATACAAGATGGTATTCACAAACAGTTTGAAGACTCGCCTATCAGCGCACGTTTGAAGATATCAGATATCTGTGTGTACAAACCGGGCGATCTAAATAAGATTGGCAAGGAAGGCAAAACATCCTGGGATAGTTTTAGCTACGCATTGTTGATGGGGCATAATGTTTGGATGCATATTGAAGCAGTACAACGTGCCAATCGTGCATACGATTCGGGTGCCGTGCCCAGCATGTTGATACAGGAAACATTTGATCGTATCACAGTCAGAGACATTGTGGATCAAATTTTTGCCAAAAAAGACCGCCAACAAAGCCTGGCATTGGTTGATCATCACAAGAAACTCTGGGAGCAGATCATTGGCACTCGCGGACACACTGGAAAACGGGCAAACAATGCTCATACTATGTTTAACAGCCTTTTTGAAGTAGAAGAAAAGGATTCAGAGGAGGATTTGGATGAATCAAGACTTGACCAACTTGAACAACAGTAGTAATATAGAAGAACTTAGTATTGAAGAACTTGAACGAGAGCATCATAAATTGGAAAAACAACTAGGTAAATTAGAAAAGCATCCGGTTGCCGACCATGATCGAATACGCGATATCAAAAAACTCAAACTACAACTCAAAGATCAACTCACTAAATTGAAGGTCGAAGATGGAACGTCAGGGTCACGAAACAGTTAATATTTTTACTGGCATAGAAGTTGAACACACCGCGCAATATCAACAATCAACTGTGTTTGTGGTAGGAGTACAAAACGTCAATGAAATTGAACGACGTGCCGAAAGCTTTGGCGCTCGTCACATCTACCTTGGTGCCAATCACAGTTTCCCACGCAACCCCAATGCTGAATCCTGGGCCAACTTTGAAGGCATGGCCAAATACTTTCTCAAGAAGGATTATTGGGTCACCCTGGATCTTGACATTGCTGAGGCGGAAGGCCTATTGGAATCCGCACTGCCCGAGTATCGCAGATTCATTCCCATGATTTCAGCCAAGGTGCCCTACATCAATCAACTAGGCTATAACGCTGTGTTGAAAATAGATGACACAGATTTTGATCACAGTAATCCCGGAGTGTGGTGTCACCGACTGCACGATTTACAATCAGCGTCAACCTTCACTGGTTGGGACGCCTACAAAGACGACGAGGTATGGCAATGATGAAATGGTTTGATAGATGGTTTATTCGCAAAAGCAAGTGGGCTTGGGAAAACAAACATTTAATTGACCGTGATTATCCAGGAGAATCTACAGTATCAGGTAAACCCATAAGATTTGATGACGATGATCCGCACGAGCTCAATGATGGCTTGCGCATCAATCTAAAAAAAGTTATAGGTGGATCACTGGTGACATTCAAGACCTATGATAGAAAATTAGATCGCAATGAAAACAAGACTTATATAATTACATCAGATCAAGATTTCAATGTAGAACTTGCTAAAATCATCACAATGGAAAGTATGCGTCAATCATGAACTCAGAACAGCGACAAACAATAGATAGAATCATGGATCGTGCTCAACGGCAAATATGGATCACGTTTCGCAAAGAAGGCATTCATAAATATCCAGCAGCAGCGGAGGATCCAAAACTTGCGGATGTTAGTTTTCTTGCCAATGAGCATCGCCATATTTTTCACTTCCGGGTGTCAATTGATGTGTTCCACAATGACCGGGACATCGAATTCATCCAGTTCAAACGCTGGCTCGAAGGGCTGTATAGTGCTAGTACACTCGTTTTAGATTACAAGAGTTGCGAAATGATCGCTGATGACTTATATGTCCAAATATCTAGCAAATACCCCGAACGTAATGTTATAATCGAAGTAAGTGAAGATGGTGAAAACGGTTGCATCATCACTTACAATACTCATCAACCCTATCAATCAATAAAAATCTAAGGAGTGGTTATGCCTAGATCAAAGAAATCAGCTGCAAAGTTAGCCGAGCAAGAACAACTCATTGCGATGTTAAAATTTACACCATGTACCTATAAAATATCATTATGGGGCTACGGTGGCGAGTCAGTAATGGGCACAGTGCCTCGTAAAATCTACGATTACTTTCGAAGTCGTAGACTAGATGTCAGTGGCTTTGCTTGGGACAGTGACTATGCCGAAGAAAACAATATTCCCGAAGATATGTGGCCATTCTCTCCTGGATCATGGTATGAGTGCGATGACATGGCACATACCAATGGTGTTGTCTTGGATAGCGGCACTGTACATATTGATGATGAAAACGGCGATGAAGTACTTCAATGCGGGCTTGATACTTTCCAAGACGAAGACAGTCCAGGGTTTGACTACGCAAATCCAGTGTTCATTGATGACAAGCCACCTGGCACTGTAGTATTTGTTGGCAACAGTAGTGAAAAAGGTACATTCTTTGAAGGCGACATTGAACTCACTGCACCATTTGATATCAACAAACTGACTTTCTATGTTGAAGATGTGGACGGTAGTGAGGTTGTTGTTGGTGTAGAGTACGATGGCGAGACCATTGATAACTATGGCGGCGATACCACTGGCAAGAGTTCAGAGTTTGGATTCTATGTCGCAGGATCACTGAAGGACGGCCGGTGGGAACGTTATCGCAACGATGACGACTGCACTTATGAAATGACAGACTGGTTTCCCAATAAAGTCACGCCAGTGCGTGAAGGCATTTATGAAATCAACACAGGTAAGAAGAACGAATGGCCAAACTACAGTGCAACCACAGCACGTTGGACTGGCACACGATGGATTCCAGTTTGGGGCGATGACATTCCCGAAACAGAAGAAATAAAAATTAAACAGTGGCGTGGCATTGCCTACGATCCTGACACCCAACTACATTAAAATCTAGGAGATACAAATGGGAAAGCCTATTATCAAACCCAATGCAAGAGCCAATCAGATTCTTGACGATCTTGAACAGTTTTTAGACTTCTGCCGTGATTACGGATACAGATACAACGAAGCAGATCTATATAACTTCAAGAGTTATGCCTATCAGCAATACAACAAATTTGCCAACGGCAAGAACGCCAAGGACATGTGGATCCAAGACAATCGACGTGGATAAGCTTCGCGCATTGGTGAATGGGTGCAGTTTTTCAAGAGGGCCAATCGCATGGCCCTATTTTCTTCAAACAGTAGATCAATCTAATCTCACCAATCTTGCCTGTGCTGGTGCAGGCAATACTTACATTCATGAAACCACTGTGTCGGCTCTGGCTGAATGGCCTTGGTATGACATTGTGTTGATCATGTGGTCAGGTATTGAGCGTGTGGACATGAAAATTGCCGAGCCTGATCAATTTGATCTAAGTAGATATACCAGTCGCTATCAAAGTCAACAGAACGACTGGGCAGAGAAAGTCATTGAACCTGTGAACGATCAAGACTCAGTGGAGAAAGATTGGATCTTTAGTTGTGGGCACTACAATGGCGAGTCTGCCATGCGTGGATCCCGAGCATTTGATGCAGTGTATAGATATCAAGATTCACTGCAGTTTGAGTATGGATTTTTGCAAAAGGTCATTGCACTACAAAACACACTGAAACAAATGCAAGTGCCGTATGTTTTTACATTCTATCAAAACTACATTGAAAGGTTGCAAAAACACACAGCATTGTGTAAAATGATAGACTGGCATTGCTGCTACATTGATGACAATATTTCAGACCTTACTGAACGAAACAATTGGTTTGACACTGATGGACTTCACCCTGGAATACAAGCAAATCGTGCCTGGGCTGGGCAATTAGATAACTTTATACAAGGAACAATAAATGCGTAAACTGTTTTACATGGGGCTGGAAAGTTACGAAGCCCGCTACACACTACAACTGACTGAATGGAATCGCCGAGTATTTGAACAGCGTGGGTACGATGTGGTATATGTTCCAGGTCAGACCATTGACAACACACAGGCCATCAACGTAGGACAGGTTCTGGATGCACATGGACGCAGTTATTTTTCCATGAGCCAGATGATGAATCTAGTACAGATGATGAAGAATGGAGATGTCACTGATGAAGATGTTATCTATTTTGAAGACATGTTTCAGCCCGGCATCGAAAGCCTACCCTATATTTTGGATCAGGTGCATTGGAGCCAGCGTCCTCGTATTTTTGTTCGCTGTCTTGCACAGGCCATTGACCCTGACGATTTTGTACATGTGTGGAACATGGCGAAGTGGATGTCAACGTATGAAAAGATGGTGAATGAGTTTGTGACAGGTGTGTTGGCCACTAACGAAGAAATGGTAGCACACATGAAGATTGCCGGCTGGGATGCCAGACTGTTCAACATTGCAGGCCTGGCATTTGGCAAAGAGGAAGTGCTGGAACGTATTGGTGGTGCCAACAACATCACACCATTTGATCAACGTCCAATGCGTGTGGGCTTTGCGGCGCGATTTGATCAAGAGAAGCAACCTGACTTTTACATGGACTTGATTGAAATGTGGCATCGTCAAGGCCCATTCCCAGTTGAATTTTGCATCTACTCTGGCGGACCTTTGAGGTCAAACAATGATGCATATATTGATCGTGCAAGATCAATGGCCAGTCAAGGACAACTTACAATCTATGAAAATCTCAGTAAAAACGACTATTACGGATTGCTTAACACTACTAGAGTATTGTTTAATTGCGCTCTTCAGGATTGGGTATCAAACACCGTATCGGAAGCAGACACTCTCGGCTCGAATGTACTTTATCCTGCATACCGATCATTCCCCGAAACCTTTGCCAACGATCCAGATCGTCTCTACGTGCCTTGGAGTATTGATGATGCCTTCCATAAACTAGACAACTTATTGAAGCAGCCACATCACAACATGGGATTGATCTCGGACTGGAACAACGGTACAATTGATCGTATCTGTGACATTATTGAATATGGCCAAACTGACGAGCGTTGGAAAGGCAAGACCTGGGAACGTGTGGGCAACCGTTATCGTGATCATGTAACCAATGCAAAATATCCTGTAAGGAAAATTGAACTATGACAAAAACTGTTGTTGTGACCGGTGCATCAGGCTACATAGGTGGCCAAACAGTGATTAGACTATTGCAACAAGGCTACAGGGTGGTGGCTATTGACATGAGGCCGTTGCCTGCCAACTTGGTTACCTTTTGTAAAAAGTTTGAAGACACGTTTAGATTTCATCACTTTCCATTTGAATCTGAAACTGCTTTGAATTTAATATCTGTGGCCAATCAGCCAGTTGCTATCATACATTGTGCTGCGCAAAGTTTGGTAGGACCCAGCATGACAGATCCTGAAATATATTATCAAAACAATGTAGTTAATTTAAAGAAGTTGTTGGATAGTATGAGTGGTAGATTAAAAGACTGCAGATTGATTTTTTCAAGCAGTGCCAGCACCTACGGCAATCCCATAATGACTCCTATTGCCGAAGAAGATCCTCAGATGCCGATTTCTCCCTACGGCGAAACCAAACTCATTGGCGAATGGATGATCAAGAACTATGCTCGAGCCTATGGCATTGACTATGTGAGCTTTAGATACTTCAATGCCACAGGTGCAGACCCAGAACAATTACACGGGCAACGACTTGGTGCCACTCATATCATTGCGCAAATGCTTGAGCAACATCGCCAAGGCAAAACATTTACAATCTATGGCAATGACTATGAAACCGCAGACGGCACCTGTGTACGTGATTACACTCATGTGTGTGACATTGTTGATGCACACATAATGGCCATAGATCAATCATTGGTGCCCAGTGACTGTTATAACTTGGGCACTGGTCAAGGATTCAGCAATCTAGAAGTTTACAACACAGCCTGTCAGGTTGTTGGCAAAGAAATTGCAATGGAGTACGGACCAAGGCGTCCGGGCGATCCTGCTGTGTTGACTGCTATGTCTGACAAATTCAATAAAATTACTGGATGGAAGCCCAACTACTCGCTAGAACAAATTGTTCAACACGCATGGAATTGGTATGAGCGGGTTTAGCTCGCTGTTTGATTTTGAACAGGCGTTGGCCGACTTTGCTGGATCACCTTACGCAGTGGTCACAGACTGTTGTACTCATGCCATTGAATTGTGTTTGCGTTATCAAACGCCCAGTCAGTGTGAATTTACTGCATACACCTATCTGTCAGTACCAATGACTGTGCGTAATCTAGGCATTGAGTATAAATTGATTCCCGAAACATGGACTGGTGAGTATCAATTACACGGAACTACGATTTGGGACAGTGCTAGAAGATTAGAACGTAGCATGTACCGCGCCGGACAGATGCAGTGTGTGAGTTTTGGAGTCTCCAAACCTCTGCATCTTGGGCGTGGTGGAGCTGTGTTGTTAGACGATGCCCAGGCGTATGAAACATTGAGCCGCTGGCGCAGCGATGGGAGAGATCTACGGATATCTCCCTGGCAGAATCAATCTCAGTTTGCTCAGGGTTGGCACTATTGTCCCACTCTAGAACTTTGCGAGCAGGGTATAGACCGCCTTAAATACTTTGCAGGTGCTGTTACTCATCACACCTATCCAGATTGTAGGAAACTAACCATACTATGAAAATTTTTATTACCGGAGCCTCCGGATTTATTGGGTCTCACCTAGTGCCATTGCTGAGCAATAACCACGATGTCTACTGTATGACCAGCGATCTCATGGACTTTGCAGCAGTGGAAGCGGAACTTATAGATCAAGCCCCTGATGTTGTTGTACATCTTGCAGCAAGAACAGAAGTAGAACGTAGTTTTTACGAACAAACTGATTTCAGTCAAGTCAACTATGTTGGATCGGTTAATCTAATAGAAGCTGCAGCCAAAGTCAATAGATTAAAAAACTTTGTTTTTGCATCAACCATGGAAGTATACGGTTGGCAGCCCATCAGCGACGAAGTCAAACAGCATGGCAAGGTAGCACACTCAGTGGCATTTGATGAAACCACAGATCCTCATCCCAATGCGCCCTACGCAGTGGCCAAATTGGCAGTGGAAAAATATCTAGAATACATGCATCGAGCAGTTGGATTGCCGTTCACTGCTATTAGACAAACCAACAGCTATGGGCGGCGTGACAATGATTTCTTTGTGACTGAACAAATTATAACTCAGATGTTGAAGAATCCCAATGACTGTTTTTTAGGTTACAAAACTCCCTATAGAAATTTTATCTTCATCAACGATCTACTAGATGCATGGGTACGAGTAATTGAAAGCCCAGAGATGGTAAGGGACGGTAAAATTCTCACACTGGGTCCAGACAACCCTGTTAGAATTGACCAGTATGCACAGATGATTGCCGACAAACTCAATTGGAAAGGTACCATCCACTGGGACTCAAAGCCGCATCGCCCAGGTGAAATTTATTGGTTAAATAGCAACAACAATCTTATCTACAAGCTACTGGGCTGGCAACCTCAAGTCAGTCTTGATCAAGGACTAGACCGTACCATTGATATTTGGCGCAAACAACTGGACAAAAAATAATGATCACACAAGGCCATATTGAAGTAACATGGTCTCAGCACACACTAGAATCCATGCCGTTTCGGCATCGTAGTATCAAGGACTTTGATAATGGCGGTGCTGATGCCTATGTCTGGGACGACATTGACAGCACCAAGATTTACTGGGATCTAATAGGCGTAGATGTCAACGACTCAGTGGATGAAAAATTATTTTGGGAAACTGATCCTTGGCCTCACCTAACCAATAAATTTATTGTAATACACAAAATGCGCCCGGGCATGATTCAACCACTGCACGGCGACCTATATGCTAGATACAGCAAAAACAATAATGTCACCAACATTGAATCTGTGCAGAGAGTTTTGATTTTTTTAGCAGACTGGCAAATGGGGCATATTTTTCACTGCAATCAACAATCGTTTGATGGCTGGAGTGCCGGCGACTGGGTGTCGTGGTCTGGCACCACCAAACACATTGCTGCCAACTTTGGAAGTTCTACTAGATACACCATGCAGATAACTGGAATTCAACGTTGAAGAATGTATATCTATTTCAGCCTCAATACGCTGTTGATGTAAGAAACGAAATCAATTATTACTTTCCCTACAGCGCAGGGTGTGTTTGGAGTTATGTTGCACAGTTTCCTGATGTAACAGAGCATTTCAGACTGGCTGACATTATATTCCGTAGAGAATCAGTTGACGAGATTTTAAATCGTCTTGACAATCCTGCCATCTGCGGATTCAGTTGCTATGTTTGGAACGAGCGTTGGTGCTTGGCCGTAGCCGAAGCTATCAAACATAAATGGCCCAATTGCGTTGTTGTATTTGGTGGACCACAGACACATGGCGGAATGACCTCGCACAAATTCATTGACGTGTTTGTGCGCGGCGAGGGCGAAGAAAACTTTTTAGATCTACTGCGAACAATAATTGCCGGACAAGAACCTGATCTATTTTACAGCAAACGTCGATTGGAAAATCTAGATATTCCCAGTCCTTACACCACAGGTGTGTTTGATGAAATCATAAAAAATAATCCCGGTGCAGTATGGGCCATGACATTGGAAACCAATCGTGGATGCCCATACAGTTGCACTTTTTGTGACTGGGGCAGCCTAACTTACAGCAAAGTAAAAAAGTTTGGATTAGAAAAAGTACAGCAAGAATTGGAATGGATTGTGGGGCAGCCGGTACGATACATTGTTTGTGCTGATGCCAACATGGGCATCTTCAAAGAAAGAGATTTGGAAATAGCACGTATGGTGCGAGCCGTGGCAGATCAGGGAAAGTTTCTTGAAGGGTGCAATTTTCAGTATGCCAAAAATTCAACAGAAGTAGTTTTTCAAATTGCACAAACTATTGGAACTCTGGGGCGTGGTGTTACTATAAGTGTTCAAAGTATGTTTGAGGATACATTAGATGCTATCAAACGCAAGAACATGGACGTCAACAACATGCGTAGACTGTTGGATCTCAGTGTTGAATACGGTGTGCCCACTTACACTGAACTAATTCTTGGCATGCCCAATGAAACTTTGGAAACATGGATCAACGGGTTTGATGAACTTTTGGAGATTGGCCAACACAGTTTAATTGACATGTGGTTTACTCAAGTCTTGATAAACAGCGAGATGTCGCAACCAGACTATCGCAGCAAATATGGCATTACCACTGTGGTGGCTCGAGACTACATGCCGTTGTTCAATCCCAACGATTGCCGTGAAATAGAAGAAACCATTGAACTTATAAACAGCACCAACACAATGTCAACCACAGACATGGTCAAGGCTTACATGTTTGGCTGGACTGTGTTGTACTTTCATATTGGTGGCTACAGTCAAGTTGTCAGTAGATATCTAAGATCCGCCAAGAATATTTCTTACAAAGATTTTTATTTGAAGTTATTTGAAAGTTTACCTGATGATCCTGTGTTTGGTGAACATTTTTCTAAAACTAAAGAGGTTGTGCATCACTACTTGTTAACCGGAGATATATTGCCATTTGCTGACATTAGAAACGGCGGGCATGCATTACACAGCGCCAGTTATGGATACATGTATGAACGTGCTGATCAAGCCTATAAATTGAGTATTGCTGTAGGACGACAATTGGCTGACATACCAAGTTGGGTTGAAGAATTGCAAAGTGATTTTGTGTACCAAGTTGGCCGCCAATATCCATTGACTATCAAGGGCGATTGTAATATACTCACACAACTCCAAGGTGATACAATTTACACTGTCACCCCGCAACACAATATTACATCAGAGTTTAACTTCTATCAAACTAGAAGAAAAGGTCTGCTAAAAAATCTAATTACTACAAAGGAAGTACAATGATCATTGGTAAAGAACATTGGGATAACAAAACACTAGATTATGATCTAGAAAAATACAACTGGCCGGCCTGGGCATTGAGTGTGATTCAAGAAAAGTTTCCTCAAATCAAAGAACTTGAAACCATACACGAAGTATTGCAACCCAGTGAAATAGTTCGTGTCAGTCAATACATACATCAGGCCTGCAATCGTCTTGACTTTATGCAAAAGTTTGATGAGTTTGCTCAAGAGTATGTGCCCAGCAGGATTGAAGGTCGTAGATTTTTGATACAACGGCAAGGTACACTACGAGTGGTCATACCTGATCAAGCCAAAGCCGGACGTAGACTACAGTTTCATCAAGGTGTGTTTGTTGGCAATGGTCGCGGCTGCAGAACTATTTGGACTCCGTTTACCAAATGTGGTGGCACAAACACCATGTGGATCATGGGGCTTGATGAAAGTCGGGATATCACACGCCGCTTTTTATCAGAACACTGGGATCTAGAACGATTTGAAGATGAATGCTTGAAACACGCTTGGCCAGTGACCTTGTCGCCAGGACAAAGTCATTTGTTCTTTCAAGAACACTTGCATGGCAATGTCAACAACGAAGAAGGCTACACTCGTGTGAGTCTTGACATGCGCATTTTAATTGAGGGCGAAGAGTACGGTAGAAAGTTACCAGGGGGATTCTTTAGAATGCCCGGCGATCACGAGGCCGGCAAAGAAGCCGACTATTCCAATGCTACCTTTGTCACTTACTCAGGATGGGAGAGCAACTGGAGTAAGGGAATTCCTCTACCAATGCAACGTGCCACCATTGAAGATTACTGTCGCAAATACAACATCAGTTACAATGATTATCAATTTGAAAACGAGCATACTTGGTGGCAGCCCAGCCTAGAATACTTTATCAAACAACGTCCCACTGGCATTGTGCTGTGTTCAATGTTCTCCTTGCCTGACAATGTTGATCGTAGAAACGAATTGCTAGAGCTGGCATTGCATCATGGAGTTGAACTGCACTTTGCCAATGAGCTTTGTTCGTTGAGGAGTCGCCGAGATCTTGAGCGTATCCAGACCTATGTGGGCTGGGCGTTGCCCAAAAAAGGTGCCCTGAGTTGGGAACCTGGATTTGAAGAATAAAAGTTTGACTTCAAATCTAAATAACCTATATAATCAATCAATAGACATCCACGTCTAAAACTCGGAGATAAAATGGTATATGAAAAAATGTATGTAGACGGCGATGAGGAGCCGGCGTCAAATGCAACAGCAGGTGATGGCAAATATCTCAGTGAAGCTATTCGTGCCAGAATGCAACGTGACAACAAGCGTTTCTGGGCAGGCGACAATATCAGTGATTACTTACACAGCAGTGACAAAGAACATTTGATCAACGAAGCCACCAAAGCATTCGAAGGGGTGCTTGATGTGCTGCTGATTGATCGCGAAACAGATCCAAACTCAAAAGGCACAGCACGTCGGCTGGCCAAGATGTACTTCAACGAAATAATGGCAGGTAGATATGAACCGGGGCCAGATTGCACAGCGTTTCCCAATGACTCCGAGGAAAGATATGAAGGTATGCTTGTGGTTAGAAGTGAACTTCGCAGTATGTGTAGCCATCATCACCAGCCCGTTGCTGGTGTTGCTTACATCGGTATTATCGCCGCTAATAAACTCATTGGTCTTAGCAAGTACACTCGTATTGCTCAGTGGTGCGCTCGTCGTGGCACACTACAAGAAGAGTTGTGTAATGATATCGCTAGAGAGATTACAAAGGCCACCGGCAGTAAAAACGTAGGTGTGTACATACAAGCCACACATGGCTGCTGTGAGAATCGCGGCATCATGGCACACAGTTCATTGACACAAACCACTGTACTGACAGGTGCATTCAAAGATGATCCCAGTGTCAAGAAAGAGTTCATGGACAATATCAAACTACAACAAGAGTTTGCGCCTAGATGATGAGATAATTTAACATGGTAAAATGCTATATAAAATGGTAGTTGACATTTTATAGGGAATAAAAACCATGTCCACAGAAGACAGCCCAGAAGATTTTAAAAAAAAGTTAGATGCATTAAAACCCAAGAAAAAGAAACTAGCAGTACCTGAAGGATTCTTAGACAGTGCCAAAAGTTATGAAGGCAAAGTAGAAGCTGTCAAGATAATTTCAGAGCGAGAGAAGGATCGAGTTATTTTAATATTTAAAAAATTACTTGAACCAGAACCACCCCGGCAGCACGTAGAACCACCAGATAAACCAGTGCCCAAAGAACCCGTCAAGAAGAAAGGTATATTTGGGAAAAAATAAACTCAAGGAGAAAACATGGCAACAATCAATGATAAACTTGCAAAAGTAAACGATCACTACAGTGTCAACATGTATGACAATGGGTTCATGCTAGAAATCAGCGGGCGTGACCACAGTGACGAGTGGGCCAATGCAAAAATCGTAGCCAATGATATTGACGAGCTTGTAGAGCTGATCCGAGAAGCAGCATCGTTGCCTCGAGAGTAACACAGCAATGAAACTTTTGGCAGCAGGCGACAGTTTCACCAATGGCATGGAACTAACTGATCCCAGACTGGCTTGGCCGTATGTGTTGGCAGACAAATTGGGAATGACCGCAACTAATTTAGGATTTGATGGTAGCAGTAATTCCCGAATTGTTAAATCTGTAGTCACTGCTGATGTTAAAAAATATGATTTGGTAATTGTTGCCTGGAGTCACTTTGATCGTTTGGCCATGGCCGACGAGATGGGCATTTGGGACACATGGCCCGGCGGCCAAAGAACTTGCTATCGCGAAGCTAAATTTAGAATAGACTTTGTAAATTATTATACCCGGCATCATGATGATGATTACCTGTATCAGAATTATTTGCTAGATATTATTTTACTACAAAATTTCTTAGATAAAAACAACATCAACTATTTGATGTGTGATGCATTTGGTAATCATCGTGATCAACGAAGATTTGCTGTTGAAAATCAGAGCTTGATTGACCAAATTGATGTTGATAAATTTTTAGGTTGGCCGTATCAAAGCATGCAAGAATGGATCGGAGATGCCCCAATCGGTCCTCGAGGACATTTTTTAGAACTAGGGCATCAACGAGTAGCCGATAAGTTTTATGAAATATTGTCACAACACAGTGAACTATAATTAATATCTACAAAGACCAATATGAAAACTGCAGCCGATTACACTCAAGAAATCATTGCCCGAGCACAGCAGATGCGCAGCTACAAAGTTCGTTTGCGTGTTGACGACGGCTGGTTACCCATGGGCCGTGTGCCGTTTGATATTCATATCAAGAACGGAGTTGCCACTCTCACTGTGGTGGCAGAGAGTATGGCGTCTGCTCGTGAACAAGCATCAATTTATATGGAAAGCGATGACTGGTGTGAATGATTTAGAACAATCTCAACAACAAGGTGTTGCCCCCTGGGATGACGTTGTATGGGAAGATTTTCATGTAGTGGTTTATCGTGATCGTTACCCAGTCACCCCGGGTCACTTGCTGTTTGTTCCACGATATAATACCATGGGAGTAATCGCCGAAGCAATGTATTCAGCCATGGCCCAAGGCAATAAAATGGTAGCCGCAGGAGAATGTGATGCTTTTAACGTGGGTATAAATATGGGCAAAGCAGCTGGCCAAACTGTGATGTATCCACATATACATTTAATACCAAGGCGGCAGGACGACTGCGCAGATCCCGTTGGTGGTGTGCGTGGTGTAATTGCAGGACAAGCAAACTACAAATCAACTGAATATAAAAATCCCAATGGTTGAAGTACATAAAAACGTTTTATCTCAACAGGACATCAACGATCTCTTGAGCTACTTAGAACAGCAGGACGATGAAACTGATGCTCGCCCTGACTTTGTAAGCAAAGATCCGGTGTGGGTTGATCTATCCCATCAACAGGCAACATGGCCTCAGCAGCATTTACAAAAATTGCTTGACAATGTACTTGAAGATTATATTGTAGATCAAGTCAAATTCATCAAAAGTGATATACGGTATCCTTTGCATGCAGACACTGGGCTGGGCAATCATGATGATCTAGAGCTGCACAAAGGAATAATTGTCCCACTGAAGTTTGTCCCGCCATATGGAACTCCGTTCTTTGACAATCACTGGACTGGGTCTGCTGCAAAATTTACCCGCCAACCAGTGGACTGGTATGGGTATGAACTTGACAATCGGCACGGTGGTGTTACATACATCAAAAACCTCAAAGAATTTAGATTGCAAATCAACACCGATCTCCAGGAAGTGGAGAAAGATTTTGTTGTTGATCAGGAGTTTATAGATCTAGTGGATTACTTGATATCAACTAGAGATAGTCCTCGTAGAAATCAAATCATATCCGACTACAAAGACGTAACCAATACCACTGACGCCCCGTTTCCTGATGATGTTAGATCACAGTATTTTGATCACGTGGAACTGGAAGATTGCCAAGGTTTAAAATTTGGTGAATATGTAGAATGGAACATCGGAGACGTAATTGTCTGGGATCGATCTCACATACATGCCACTGGGCCTGACTCTGTGGGCAAACATTGGATTTTCATATTGACTTATCGGCGTAAAAAGTAAGTTATCAGCGGCCTTTTTGGCATTCATCCCGCTTTACAAATTCTGCAAGCCTATGCTATAATTAACATAGGAGAAAAACAATGCAACCTGTTACATACAAATTCACAAGCACCAAAGAATATCACGATGCTTTTCCTTGCGCCTATCGTCAGTGGCGTGCTGATAGTCATTGCAATCTAATACATGGCTATTCATTTAGCATGAAGTTTTACTTTGGCACCAATGATCTGGATGTCCGCAACTGGGCAGCCGACTATGGCGGACTCAAAGAACTAAAGAAGATCTTGGAAGATCAATTTGATCATACATTGATTGTGGCCGAAGATGATCCAGAACTTGCAACATTTAAAATGTTACAAGAGCGTAACATGGCCAAGATTGTCGTACTGCCTCGACTAGGTTGCGAAGGACTTGCTGACTCGCTGTACAAGTATGTCAACGGTGTTTACATTCCGGACATGTGGGGACCTAGCGAAGCCGAAAGATTGTGGTGCTATCGTGTAGAGGTTAGAGAAACACAAGCAAACATGGCATTCCGCGAGGGTCATCGCGAATGGAACGAAAATTTATTTGACTGAGGAGAACATGAGCGAACGTACATATGAATATGATATAGCAGTTCTGCTGCCCACTCGTGGTAGAACTGCTGCTTTGACACGCAGCATTTATAGTTTGATGAATCGAACAAAAAATATTTCTCGTGTAAAACTTTTGATAGCATTTGACGAAGATGATCCTGTTGGTATGGATCATTTTACCAACACCATACAAGATGAACTTGATCGTCGTAATGTGGACTGGGAGGCATTGGTGTTTGAGCCCATGGGTTATATTCGACTCAATGAATATGTAAACGAACTGGCAAGAAAGTGCGATGCAAAATGGTTTATGTTCTGGAACGACGATGCCATGATGGAAACCACTAACTGGGACGAAGAGATTCTCAAATACAACGATCAGTTTAAAATTCTAGCAGTGCATACCCACAAAGAACATCCTTATTCAATATTTCCCATAGTGCCAAGAGGCTGGTTGGATCTGTTTGACTATCTATCCCCACATCAGATGAGTGATGCATGGATTAGTCAAGTGGCATATATGTTGGATATTCTTGAACGTATTCCAGTTTGGGTGACGCATGATAGATTTGACTTGACTGGCAACAACCATGATGAAACCTACAAGAACCGTCCACAGTTAGAAGGCAATCCCAATAATCCCAACGACTTTCACAGTACACACTGGCACACACGCAGAGTTGCTGACACTGAAAAAATTGCCAATCATTTAAAAGATCTAGGAGTAGATACCTCTTGGTGGGAAAATATCAAAGCCAACAAACAAAACCCCTGGGAAAAACTCGAAGCCAACGACATCAACCGACAAATGTCATCAACAAGAAGCAACAACGGTATATCATCAGGAGTGGTCAATGTCCCAACAACTTGAAGAAAAAATACAAGACTACTGGAATCGGCAGCCTTGTAACATTCGACACAGTCAGAAGCCTGTGGGATCAGTTGAATACTTTGAAGAAGTAACTGCGCGGCGATACCGTGTGGAGCCACACATACTTGATTTTGCACAGTTTCATCGTTGGCAAGGTAAGAAGGTATTGGAAATTGGCTGCGGTATTGGCACTGATGCTGAACAATTTGTACGCCACGGTGCTGACTATACCGGCATTGATATCAGTGATGCTAGTTTAAACATCTGTCGTGACCGATTCCAGACTCTAGATTTACATGGCGATTTCCGCAACATCAATTTACTTGATCCAGCGGATGCAACAGCAATAGAAAATCTTGGCAAGTTTGATCTTGTGTACAGTTATGGTGTCATACATCACTCGCCCAATATTGCACAACACATCCAAGAGATTCACAGTTTAGTGGCGCCGGGCGGCGAGTTTCGTTTTATGGTCTACGCCAAAAACTCCTGGAAGTATGCAATGATTCAAAAGGGGCTGGATCAGTTTGAAGCACAGGCTGAATGTCCATATGCCGAAGCATTTACTAGAGGTGAAATTTATCAGATGCTTAATGGTCAGTTTGAAATAGAACGTATTAGGCAGGATCACTGTTTTATGTATAACATACCAGCATATCGCGAAGGTCGCTATGAATTAGAGCCTTGGTTTGCTGCCATGAGTGATACTATGCGTGATGCTGTGAAAGAATATCTGGGCTGGCATTTATTAATCAAAGCAAGGAAACTATGAAACGAGTATACTACACCTGGCGTGATGTAGAAAACTTCACACAGGAGATCATCAGACAGATCCATAACGACGGCTGGCGACCTGACTATGTTGTGGGCATCACTCGTGGTGGGCTTGTTCCGGCCAATCTCATCAGTCAATACCTAGGCGTGCGCATGGAGACACTCAAAGTGAGTTTGAGAGATGGTGGCGATTGTGAAAGCAATTTATGGATGGCCGAAGATGCATTTGGTTACGACAATGATCCACCAATTGGTGCAGATGAACGAAATCCAGCCCTGGCCAAAAACATACTCATAGTTGATGATATCAACGATTCGGGTGCCACACTGAATTGGATCCGACAAGATTGGCCCAGTAGTTGTTTGCCCAACAGTGATCGATGGGATCACGTCTGGGGCACAAATGTGCGTGTGGCTACATTGATTGACAATGAGTCTAGTGAGAGCAAACTTGACATCAACTACACTGCATGCACTATCAACAAATGGCTTGAACCGCAATGGATCGTATTTCCCTGGGAGGAGTGGTGGCAAATCAGCGCATCGGAATAGTAGGACATGGGCATATAGGACAAGCAGTGAGTTGGACACATAGGCATGCTAGTCTTTTTATAAATGATCCTGTCCGCAATGACAGTTGTCCTTTAACTGATTTTAAAGATTTAGATGCAATTTACATTTGTGTACCAAGTCCGGCACAAGAGGATGGATCTTGCGACACATCTGTATTAGAAAAAGTTTTAAAGGATCTTTACTTTACGAACCTAACTGCATCAACAGTTATAATTTCACACACTACCGCTCCGCCAAGTGTGTATAAAGAATTAATTAAACTTTATCCTAACTTAGTACATGTTCCAGAATTCGTAACAGAACGTAACGCAACTAAAGATTATCGAAGTATGCGTTGGGGTATATTTGGTGGAAACTTAGCTTGGGCAGAACGTGCTAGAGATATCAGTAGATCAAGCAGAAATTTGATGTATGATCACTGTTTCTTAGTTGACATTGAAACTGCAGCTCTATACAAGTATTTCAGCAACAGTTTTTTAGCGGCCAAAGTAACCATGGCAACTGAGTGGAGACAATTGGCAGACAAGTTCGGAGTAGATTGGCAACGTATAGTCTACATAGCTGGACATGATAATCGTATAGGACATTCTCACTTGGTGACTCCCGGTGCAGATGGCAAACCTGGATGGGGAGGATCTTGCTTTCCTAAGGATATTTCTGCTATAATTGCAGAAGCAGAAAATCAAAGCGTTGATTTTAAATTGTTAAAACATATCCAAACTCTAAATAACGAGCACAGAAAATGACAAATATTTTTGAAGATCAAAAACGATTCATGCTGGCATGTGACCAAACAGTGGATGAATTCAAGCCCAAGCAGTATCGCATGTATGTGAATCTCATCAAAGAAGAATGGCATGAACTCAAAGACGCTGTTCACGCAGCGGACCGAGTGGAACAATTGGATGCACTGATTGACTTGTTGGTTGTGACCACTGGAGCATTGCACAGCATGGGAGTAGATGCCGAAGCTGCCTGGAACGAAGTCATGCAAACAAACTTTGCCAAAATTGATCCAGAAACTGGCAAAGTCAACAAGCGCAAAGACGGCAAGGTTCTCAAGCCCGAAGGTTGGAAACCTCCCAAATTAAAACCGTTCTTGAAAGACATTGACTAATTTTATTTCTTGTGCTATACTCGCACAAAACTCTCAAGGAATATCATGCAACTTAAAATAGCTGAAATATTTTATAGTCTACAAGGTGAAGGACGCTGGGCCGGTGTGCCCAGTGTTTTCATGCGTACATTTGGCTGTAACTTTCAATGTCGTGGATTTGGTATGCCTCGTGGTGAGAAGACCACTGAACCCGACGAAATTGCAGCCAATGTACATCTTTACAAAACCTATCAAGACTTGCCGTTGGCACGAACTGGCTGTGACAGCTATGCGTCCTGGCATCCGGCATTCAAGCATTTATCACCATTTATGACCCTGGATGAAATCGCTGATCGTATGCATGGCATGATCCCCAAAGGCAAGTGGAGTCCAGACTCCATCAGTGACGATGTACATTTGGTTATCACTGGTGGCGAACCGTTGCTGGGCTATCAAGTTGAATATCCCAAGCTGATTGAAAAATGTCGCCAGCAAGGCCTGCGCAACATTACATTTGAAACCAATGGTACTCAGTTCTTACATGAAGACGTTAGAGAATACTTGTTTGAAGAATTCACTAGGCATGGTAGAGATTACGATCGCCTGACTTTCAGTGTCAGTGCCAAACTGCCATGTAGTGGAGAGAAATGGGAAGATGCCATACGTCCTGAAGTTGTCAAAAGCTATGAGATGATAGGTATGACTTATCTCAAGTTTGTGGTGGCCACTGAAGATGATTTAAAAGATGTTGACGAAGCAGTGTATCAATTCCGCAGAGCTGGCTTTGGTGGCCCTGTGTACTTAATGCCCACCGGTGGTGTCGCTGACATGTACAACTTCAACGTACCGCAAGTGGCTGAACTGGCCATGAAGCGTGGATACAGATACAGTCCTAGATTGCAGGTAGATATCTGGCGCAATGCCTGGGGCACTTGATGGAGTTACATAAGAGAACAATAGTAAGAGCAATCACCTGGCGTGTGGTGGCAACATTGATTACTGCAGCATGGACTGGATTAAGTGGTGCAATTATAATCAATATTTTCATGACACTGGCACATTACATACACGAACGTGTATGGTTGAAAATCAATTGGGGGAAAGAATGGAAACAAAACAACGAACAATAGCACGTATGGTATCATATAGAATCACAGCATGGTTGTTCACAATTTTTTGGACGTACCTGTTTACTGGTGATGTTGCATCGGCCACTGGATTTGCAACAACGTTGCACATTTTATTGAGTATTGACTATTACATTCATGAAAGAATATGGCTCAAAATACGTTGGGGACGACTCAATAACAATGATCAGTGAATCATCCGGCCTGGAAGAATATTTGTTTTACACAGGCCAATATCAAGAACCTGAGTTGGCTTTTTTACAAAAGGCCACGATAGAGTATCGAAGAAGTGCCTGGCCTCGTCGCTGTTGTGTCAGTAAACGCCTGTTGTGGTGGAAAACTGCAGTACGGGCACGAAGACTGTTCTATGGACTGGCAGGTGATTCGCCAATGCTCGAAGACCGTTGGTATGATTGCAACGAGTACTTGATGTTAAAATTAAAAGGACAATATGGGCTTGTTAGATAAATTTTTTAAACCAAAAAAGCCAGCACCCAAGGCCCCAGCTGAGCCACGTACACGGACACCGGCCCCAGTGCCAAAGACAGCCAAAGAGCTGGCCACTGAAAAAGGCGAGCCCTATGTTGCCATCATCAGCATGGACATAGATTCTGACAACTTACATCAAGGCAGTTTTGAATTAGATTGGAATGACAAATTTATCACCAATCTCATACGTGCTGGATATCAAATGAAACCTGATGAATCAGAAAATGTCATTATAGATCGCTGGTTCCAAAATGTATGTAGGCACGTGGTGCTGGAAACATGGGAGCAGGAAGAAGCCATGAACCCACAGAGATTTACCAAATCCGTTAACTTGGGTGGTGGATTCAGCGAGGTCAGTTGATGCGCATAGGAGTATTCGGAGATAGTTTTGCTTCGGCACAATCAGCACCTCAAATTTGGTGGAAGCAATTGACTCAGTACGGGCATGAAGTTCAAAGTCATGGTCACTTTGGATCTAGCATTGCCTGGAGTGCTGATTTGATTGTGAGATATGCCGAATACTACGACTTTTTGATTTGGTGTGTGACTACTCCAGGTCGGTACAGTGTGGCACTTGATGATGATTTTGTACATCTTGCCAACAGCGTTGATTCCGCAGATGTGCGTGTTCGTGCTATTGGACAAGCAGTGGATCTATATAAACAACATATCTTTGATTGGAAAATTGAGAATATGCTGGCTAGAGCGTTGGTCGAACACATTCAATCAAGATTTGCAAACTTGTTGATCATTCCGTGTTTTCCACCGCCAACATACATTTACCCAGAACCAATAGGGTTTAACTTGTTCCATCTCAGCGAACGAGAAGCTCAAACTTATTTTCCTGGCAAAGGGCTTGGTGAAATTTTTCAAAATTATGATGATCTCAGGCCCGGGCATCTAACACCTGTAAACAATGCTATACTAGCCCGTCAAGTTGCTGCCAATCTCAATCCTGGAGTATTTGTCAGCAACTTTGACGATTTTGAAACTCCCAAAGATCTTTTACACACAGTTTTTGAACGAAAACAATGAAAATTTATGTCAACGGGGATAGTCACACTGCAGCAGCCGAGGCTGCTGTGCCTTATGGTTGGGCCGAAGACGATCCATTTTATTATGGGCTAGGCAAGCGTCCTCATCCTGCCAACGAGCGTGTGAGCTACGGATGTGAACTGGCCAATCATCTCAATGCTATCTTGGACTGTGATGCACAGTCAGGTGCCAGCAACACAAGAATCTTACGCACAACACGGAGTTGGATGGACAGCATTCAACCCAACGACGATGTATTGGTAGTGGTACAATGGAGTACTTGGGAACGAGACGAATGGGAGATTGATGGTGAACTCTATCAGGTTGGCTTGTCAGGTGCTGACTCAGTGCCTGAGACTCACCAAGAGCAGTACAAAGAATTCATAGCATCAATCAACTGGATAGAACGTCGAGCATTTTGGCATCACAAAATTTGGAACTTGCATTGCGAAATGCGAGATAGAAATATACCACATTTGTTTTTCAATGGCAATCAGCATTTTGATGGATTCCTTTACCAACAAGATTGGCACAACAATTACATAGGACCTTACGATTCAAATCTTACATTTAATGCAATTCTACGTGAAAATGGTTATAAAACTGTTAACAAAGACAGCTGGCATTTCGGCGCGGATGCCCATTGCTTTTGGGCGGAATTTGTGTTAAACTATGCACACACTTACAAACTGGTACCTTGATATGCGATATGTTCTTATTGATTCTGCAAACATGTTTTTCCGTGCCAGGCACGTGGCATTCCGTGCATCGTCAGCTGAAGAAAAAGTTGGCTATGCCTTGCACATTACTCTGGCAGCTGTCAACAAAGTTGTCAACAAGTTTCAAGCCGACCATGTGGTATTTGCACTGGAAGGTCGTAGCTGGCGCAAAGATTTTTATGAACCCTACAAAAAGAATCGTGCGGTAGCTCGTGCTGCACTGACTGAAGCTGAACAAGAAGAAGATAAGTTGTTTTGGGAAACCTATGATAACTTTTGTAAATTTATCATTGAACAAACAAACTGTTCGGCCATCCGGCATCCCGAAGCCGAGGCTGATGATATCATTGCACGATTCATTGCGTTGCATCCCAACGATGAACATTTTGTAGTGAGTTCTGACACAGACTTTGTGCAACTTCTAGCACCCAACGTTCAGCAGTTTAACGGTATCACTGACGAACTCATTACACTGGAAGGAATTTTTGATGCCAAAGGTAAACAGGTCATTGACAAGAAGACCAAAGAGCCAAAGACGGTTCCAGATCCTACGTGGCTTCTCTTTGAAAAATGTATGCGAGGCGATGCGTCGGATAATGTGTTCTCGGCGTTTCCAGGCGTTAGGACCAAAGGCACTAAGAACAAAGTTGGGCTCCAAGAGGCCTATGCGGATCGCCATACAAAAGGCTATGCGTGGAACAATCTAATGTTACAACGATGGATTGATCACAACGGTGAAGAGCATCGTGTGTTGGATGACTACAACAGAAACGTCACCTTGGTGGATCTCACTGCACAACCTGCTGAGATCAAATCCAAAGTTGACAATGCAATTCAAGAACAAGTCTCTCACAAAGACATCGGACAAGTTGGTGTGCGTTTTATGAAGTTTTGTGGACGACACGATCTTGTAAAAATATCTGAGGCAGCCGAACAATATGGTCGCTGGCTCAATGCAACATATCAAGGAGCACTCGATGATAATACTAGCAAAACCAGTGATAGAAAATCAGTTTTGGATCCTGCGTAAAGGCGACGAAAAAATTGGTAACATTGAAGCCACCAATGATGGCTTTGAAGTAAAAATCAATGATCAGGTTCAAAAGTTTAAATCCATCCGCATGGTCAAAAGTCGTGTGGGCATTGACTTTGAATCCATAACCCAAAGTCATGCACCCAAGGATACATCAGTGTATGGGTTTGATACTGGTTGCCGATCATACAATGCCATGTATGAAGTCAAACGACATCTGCCATTGTTCACCAAAACAAAGAAAAGTAAATCATGGTATGCAGCCGGTTGGTATGCAATCAAACAAAACAACACCTGGCAGGTACAACGTAACCCCAAATTGATCACTCTACAAAGATACACCTACCGTGGCCCGTTTCATCGTGAAGAGGATGCCAAATGAGCCTACATATTTCAAGATTCATTGACCGGCTCAAAAGCTTTGAGGCTCGTGGGCAGCGTGATTTTTCCATGCCCATGCAAGATGCTCGTGATCTACATGCTGACATCACCAAGTTATTGATGAAGTTAGAGCAGCAAACCGAAGCCATCAAGCAGGAACCTTTACAGATTGAAGTCGTTGCACCCAAATTCTAGCGTTGATTCCAGGAATAAATAATAGCTAGATATATTGGAGACAACAATGTCGCGCCCGAAGCCACAAGTGCTGCTTGAATTAACTGACAAACAAACTTACAAAACTGAGCAGATTTTAGCCAGTGATGGGGTTTGGGCTGTGTTTTTTGACAGTCAGCCCATTAATCTCAAAACTGCCAACATGTTGACGCAGTTCCCTGGCCCCAAGTATAAAAAATCAAGTTTTTCAAACCCCGGGCATGCCATCAATCTTGCAAAAAAACTCAACACACAATTCAAGACAGATAAATTTTCAGTGGTGCTGTTGAAGTCAGGCGATCAAATCTATCCCACATAATGAATCTGCAGCGACGCGACCTTACTGCACGTTTGGTTGCACTATTACCTGATTCAGAAAAAATCAGCGTTGACGAGGCCATGTTGGCCTGGTGGAAAAACTTTCGTGGCACGGGCGGCTATAGACTTACGCCTGATGGATATGCTATAATGGCAGGTGTGTTGGAGTTTGAAAATTGGAAGATTGATGCACCTGCCAATCACAGACTCATGGTGGAACTTGACAAGAAGCTCACCACACCTTATTACATAGATGCAAAGAAAAAACAGTTGATATTGTTTGGCAGTCGCGAAGCAATGATGGCCACGTTGCATGGAGACATACGACGTTGGTTGGAATTATTAGATAGGAGAAACACGTGAGCTTTTTTCCAGTACTGGAACTAATTGACAGATTGTGCATTGCCCGATTGAAATGGGAAAAAACTTCTGCAAATCAAGAAGAGTTACTTTGGTATGAAAATCAGTGGGCTAAATTTGAAACCTCGCCTGAAGTTGATCAACACATACGAGACCTCACTGAGATTCACAGACAAATTTGGAATGCTGAATGGCAGCTCAAGACCGGAGTTGAACATCAGCTTACCTTGGAAGAGATCGGACGCAGGGCCATAGACATACGTGATTGGAACAACAAGCGATTGGTGTTAAAGAACTCTGCAGCAGAGTTGCTGAAGTGTGACGTTCGTGAAATTAAAAAAGATCACCTTTCGGCCTGACCTAGAATGCTAGACTGTCAAACTCAAGATAAGGTTTGTCTAACACAGTGCGAAAATCTTCAAGATTCACTATGCTGCCCACTATAGGATGGCCGGTGAATTTACAGAGTTTTTCTTCACTGTGCTGCACCAATAACTCATTGGCATGGCGTCGAAAAAAAGCAAGATAGTGGGGCCAGTCAATTGGTATATGTTCACCTTGTTCAATTACAAGATTGATTCCTGGCTTGCAGAAGTCATGAAACCGACAAGTCTGTGACACATTTGTTGAATCTCGTTGTTGATATATAAATTGTGGGTGGTGTCCTACATAGGGATTTTGTAATCGTATATCGCCAAAATCAAGAGTTGTTTTGCCCGGATACTCGTCAGCTGAAATTGGAAATCCTAGATCGTTGTACCATTCAATTTGCAACCAAGATGATCTTTGAGATCCAGCTTCAATGACATGCAAGGCAAAATGTAGTTCGTGCAGCACATCATCGTGTTCTTTGGGAATATTTTCATAGCCATGTGCAAGATATGCTTCGATGTCTTTGTGTAACTGAACAGTGGTTGCTAGATCGTAAACATCACGTATCCAATCCCAGCCAAGAATCTGTTGACCTTTAACGCAAAGTTCTCTAAAATACAACATATCATAGCGTTGAGGATCCCGAAAGATGGGCCGGGAATCATCCTGATATTGCTGTTTTAACAAGTGGTAGTAGCGAGTAGCCAACTCTGTATCATGCAACTCACAAAGCAGAGCTGGAGTATTTTTAAATTGAATTTCAAATTGTAGCATCGGTTATTTAAGCACCGTTCATCTAGTGGTTAGGATACCGCCCTTTCACGGCGGGTACACGAGTTCGAATCTCGTACGGTGTACCATATTAAAGCACATTACGGCCAAGGTCTAGAGATAACTTCATACTACGCCGTGACAGGATATAGAAGCAGACCTAAACCTGTCGTATAGTGTGTTTTAATATAGTAGAGCAACTAGATTTATGGAGAGTTGGCCGAGTGGTCAAGGCAGCAGTTTGCTAAACTGTCGCTGCGAAAGTGGCGCATAGGTTCGAATCCTATACTCTCCGCCAAACGTTCCAGCGTCACTGGATACTCTGACCCAGAGGATGAGAAGTAGTGTGACAACTACGGGTGGTACACTTCAAACCGAAAGTGCGCTGGCAATGCGAGAACGGTCCCGGTCGGGGAGCGGGTGGAGGCTGTAGAAGTATTCCCCTTGAAAGAGGACATGTTTACTGATACAGTATAATTACCGCCGCGGGACGCAGAGCATTTTACTTTCAAGGGGAATGTCATGAGTTATATTACCATATCAAAAGAAGTTGATGTTGACGTTGACATGGAAGATTTTGACACTGATGAGCTTATCGCTGAACTTGAGAAACGCGGCACAGCCACAAGTAATCAAGGCTACGGCGATGGTAAACAAGTATTGCAAGCCATTTACGAAAAGCGTAGACTAGGACAAGATTATCAAACCGACCTAGACCAACTTATCTGGATGGGTCTAGGTAAAACATTATAAGGAGTTCTGTTATGAACATCAAAATACGTGCAGCTTTCCAAACAGCAGCAGTGATTGTATCAGTTACGAGTATATCAGTCATGATATCTTTAATTGCCGAGTATTATCCTAGAGCGTTGGTCTGGACAGGCGGCATCATGCTGGCAGGTTCAATGATTTACCTCATATATAGTGTAGTGTTGGGTCGCTTAGAGACCCAAGAAAAGTTTGAAGAAATTACCAAGAAGTATTAAGTCGGTTTAGTATAATGGCAGTGCAACGGTCTCCAAATCCGTGAGTAGAGGTTCGATTCCTTTAACCGGCGCCAACATCAATAAGTGAATATGAAAGTCTATAAAAATATCATTGCCGGTGGATGTAGTTTTACAGCTGATGGCATCGGTGGGTCACCTCCCACAGATTACAACGAAGGCAACTGCAGTTTTATATCGTACTCTGGGTCAGAACCAACAATACCATTCAGCTGGGCCGGTCATGTTGCTGCAGCACTGCAACCAAGAAGCTTTGTCAACATGGCCGGGCACGGGCATGGCAACACAATGACTGTTCAGGTCGTGCTAGAAATGTTTCGTAGATACAGATATAACAGAGACGATACCTTGGTGGTGTTTAATTTGACCGAACCTGAGCGCATGGATTTTGCTTGTGATTGGTCAAGTCCCAATCGCAGCGGACTGATAGGATGGTCGCCAGACATTTTACCCTATACCTTTGTTGGTCCTGCAAAGCCTGTGATGACTGACATGAAAAAAACCATGGGGCTGGAACAAACTGCACAGACATCAGCGGTGGCAGTGGACCTGTTGTTTACTTGGTTAGAACAGCACAACATAGATTTTTTGTTTGCAATGATGAATGACTATACTCAATATCCTGTCATGCAAAAAACTTTAAAAATCCAAGAACATGCAGCTGGACGATCTAGTAGAATAGATAAATGCGTGACGTTTGATGGTTACTTTGGTATGCGTGAATATGTGGCAGTTAAAAAATTAAATACAGGTGATGGCGAACACCCTGACGCCGAGGGTCACCGAGCAATTGCGCAGAAATTCCTTGAACGCATTAGTCCGTATTCCTGGCGTTAGTATAATGGATAATACAGGGGATTTCTACTCCCTTGATGTGGGTTCGATTCCTGCACGCCGGACCAAACAAGGAGTTTTACCGTGTCAACTGAATGGATTCGAAAGAATATCAATCCCAAGCTGGTAGCACGATACGAAAGAGAAATGTTCAAACTACGTGGTGAAACAAGTAGCGTTGATCATATCGTAGACAATATCAACAAGATGAATGAGGATTCAGATCAAATTGAATCTGATTCAGAGTTGCATGCCAGAGCATTGGCCGAGGACGAGGAAGACGAAAAATTTTTTCGCAACAACAGATCTCGGAGTGACCAGTGAAAGATATCATAACAAAAATACTGCAAAATCTTCCACAGATACTGTCTGTGCTTCCACAGATTATCAAATGGGTTCCCATCCTTGTGATTCTTGCAGGACTGGGCTATGGTGGGTATCTTGTGTTGGAACGTATGCCTCCACTGTATGTGTGCGCAGGCAATCAAACATGGGAATGGAAATTTGGTTCCAACGTCTACACATTTGTGGGCGAAACATGTATTGATGGATCAAAGGTTGACCAGTATCAGTAGCTGTTATCTTGGTGGCAATGCAATGGGCTGATGGCACCAACAATCAACTTCGTCTCTGCAGTATTCCATGAATCTATGGTGGTTGTACTCTAGTCTGGGTATCAGTTTGTTGTAATACTTGGCAAGGTCGTGTGTCTGCAACTCACGAACAACATCACAAATCATTGAGTGGCATTTCTGTTGTGCGGCGTCTAAACTGTCATCTTCTGAACTTAGTTTGGCAACCGGCCATAGGTCTTTGAAAGTGTCAAACCCCATGCGTTCTAGTTCTTGGTAATTCCTGGGACTGCCATTTATGACAAACGGTCGCATACCAATAAAAGGTTTACTCTCTTTTTCACTCAGTAAAATAGTACCATTGCCAATGTTGAAAGCAGTCGAACCAACTATGGTCAAAAAGTGTTGATTCCAGATCTCTAGGTCTCCCAAAGACATGGTTTCTGCAGGGTCAGAGTGTACTTGGAACTCGCCCAGAGTATTGAATCCAACACTGTCAAGTTTTTGATTCTTTAGTTGCTCAAGCAATCTAAGTCTGTGAGTATGCGGTTTGGCAGTGTAGTTTAGGTAGATGTATTTGAAGTTTTTGGGTGTTACATTGTTGGACAACCCCTTCAAGCGTTCATTGTATGTTACCAAAAACCAAAAAATTATATTGATGTCAGGCGAATGATTACCTATGTAAAATTTTATTAGGTCTGGAAACTTGAGATCCAACTGTTCTTTGATATAGTGCCAGGCATAGGCTGGATCAGTCAAACTAAAAATTGCCACTACATCACAGGGGTTGTTGTGAATTATTGAGATTACCTGTTCGGCATTGATATAGGTGTTGTCAATGAACAGTGTTTTACTGCGGGGATAGGCAAGTTCAAATGCTTTTTCAAAATTTTGTATGATCGCTGCATAGGTACTGTAATACAGAGTACCGTCATCAATCGGCCATATGGGAATTTGACTGTGGGAAATCATCCCGGGGGTTACTGTTCGGCATCCATGACTTCGGCGTGCAAGGGCCAAGGACCAGAGTGCCCAGTATACTGTCGATATTGATCGTAGTTGTCATTGCTGCGAGCATGCTGCATGATTTTTTCGGCAATGGTTTCAGCAACGTCCCGATTGGCATAGGCAGCAACAGCAGCCCAGCCCTGTGTGTGAGCTTTCATCATGCGCTTGGTAGCTTCGCCCTGACTGAGTCCTGTGGCAGCCATTACTGCTTCCACAGCAACTTCAAATGGAGTTACGTGATCATTTAGAACCACCACAGTGGCACCACCCGGAACATGCAATGGTACTTCTTCACGCTGGGTGACTTTTTCGCGATCCAGAGTTTCGGCTTCGCGCACAATATCAAGGTATCTTTTAATAGTATCCATACTATATATTTATGCCCCTGTGGACAAACTGGTAAAGTCGGCTCTCTCAAAAGGAGTAGTTATCTCCGTTCAAATCGGAGCAGGGGTACCAAAAATTAGTAAAAAAGCAACGGTTGACCAATTATTGCAAAGTTGTTATAATTGTATTTTACAGTAAGGAGGCATTATGCCAGCAGTTTTTCTAGTAAGCGACACACATTTTGGACACGCTGGCGTCTGCAGATTCCTACGCAACGACGGGGTAACCAAACTGCGTCCTTGGGACAACCCCGAGGACATGGACGAGGCCATGGTCAAGGCCTGGAACGAACGTGTCCGACCCAACGACAAAGTCTATCACCTGGGCGATGTTGTGATCAACCGTAGAGCACTCACAACACTGGCTCGTCTAAACGGCGACAAGGTGTTGATACGTGGTAACCACGACATCTTCCGTGATGACGAATATAGAAAGTATTTCCGTGAACTACGTGCCTACCACGTCATGAACGGAATGATACTGAGCCATATTCCCATCCACGAAGAAAGCCTGGGTCGTTTTGGCACCAACATACACGGACATCTTCATGCCAACAGAGTCATGAAAAATGGTGCGGTTGATGTCAGATATCATTGCGTCTGCGTAGAGCAAACAGACTTTGCGCCAATACTGTTTGAGGATGCAATCAAACGCATTGAGGCAGAAGGTGGTACCATAGGCTTTAAAAATGGCAATGGCCCTATAATGTAAGGTTAAGTAATACACCATGGATCTAGTCACTGTTACCTGTACAAGAGATTTTGAGCAAATGATATTGCAGGCGCACAGTATTGACGTGTTTCTTACCAGACCTTGCAGGCATTGGGTATTTGTAGAAGATCAAACCACGGAGCTTGATACCTGGCGTCAGGCCTTGTCTCCGTGGTATAAAAAACACAAATTAGAACTGTTACCAGCTCGGAACTATGACATTCCTGGTATCAACACTGGTTGGGACCGTCAACAGTTGATCAAGATGGAAGCAGCAAAATTTGTTCGAACCAAAACTTACCTGGTGCTTGATAGTAAAAACTTTTTTGTAAAGCCAACAAATTTATACAATTGGCCTGTGAGTGAAGGCAACAATCTCATCTATGACATCAAGAGAGATCAATCACTTATTCCTTGGTTAACTATGTTCTGTGAAGATCGTAATTTATCTTTTAGTTCTACAGCATGTGAGCCAGTGACTCCATTTAGACTCAATACTGATATTGTTTTAAAGTTGTTGGATTTTGATGTGTCTAAAATTTTCAGTAACCCAACGGGAGGCATCAGTGAGTTTGTGTTGTATAGCCTATACTCACAGAGCCAAGGACAGCAACTGCCAGAAGGGCCAACAACCAATGTCACCATTTACGATCAAAAAATATTACTGAGCGATGACTCAGCAATATTTGAAGACATGCACAGTTGGCCGTTGGTACGTCAGCTTGGACTTCACAGATCAAGTCTTGAAAACTTGCCTAGATATCCTCAAGTGTTTTGTCAATGGTTGGCCGGCAAAGGACTGGAGTTGTCTGTGATCAACAACGTAATGCAACAATATATTTGATGAACGTTTTACTTCTTACTCCTGACGCAGTTGGCGGAACTTTGCTGCACACATTGTTGTCAGTGTACATGCAATTCCATGAGTTTGATCGTCCGGTTGTGAGTTTAAATGATCTTGTGCTGGGTGTAGAAAAAAACTGGCACACTGACTTTAACAGGGAAATACTACGGACTCATGCCCACTATCAACCGTTGGATGAAATACAGCAACTTGTACACAGTGTGGATCACTACAAAGTGGCCAAACTTACTCAATACAACATCAGACGCAGGAAAGACTCAATTGCACAGCAGGTAGAATTTTATAACTATCTCAATGACAACTTTTTTGTAATTGCCTGTCGTAGAGATAATGTGTTTGAACACTCGTTGAGTTGGGCATTGAACAAAATCACCAATAGATTGAACGTCTACAGTTTCAACGAGAAAGTCAGTGCATTTGCACATATCTACAGCGATGGTGTTAAAATTGATCCAATATCATTGGTACGGTCGTTGGATGATTACAAAGAATTTCTACAATGGTGCGATGATAACTTTTCTGTGGCTTCATACTATCGTTATGAACAAAATTTACACAACATAGAAAATTACATTTTAGACTTGCCCATATTCAATGGACAGAGCAAGAAAAAATCCTGGCAGGATGTTTATGATATCAGTTTCAATGATTGGAATAGGTATCACTATCTATCAAGTGACATTGGTGGGCTTGCAATGCAAGATAGTTCGGCTTTTAAAAATCTAGCAGCACCCCATCAAGTACCCAGCACTAGAGAACAAATCAACTACACCAAAGAAAAACAAGAAGCACTGGAGTTTTTTATTGCTGATTATCGCGCTGTGGCAGACCAACATTGGCCTCAAATACACTCACTGAGTGACTATGAAAACCTACCTGACCGGATTAAACATGAATGCGAGCACGTTCATTGTATTACCTACCATTTAGATACAATCAGACTGCACATCAATGCAGAAAAGTCATTGTATAGTTCAACCAACAGTATCGCCACAGTTGACAGTGCGCCTGCCTATCAAAAGTTATCTCAAGCCATACAGACTCGTAATCAATATTTTTTAGACAAACATCATTCCAAATACCATGTTGCAGCAGAATCCATCAGTCACATGCGTGATCTTGGGCTGTTGGTCAAAACTATACCAGTAAAAAAACAAACCTTGGCCGAAAAAGCATTTATAGTAAAAAATTTCAACCAGTGTGTTGACATCTATAATGAATGGGCATCTAAGAATCCCAGCATTGGATCCGTGGTGACAGTTGATGACCTTACACAACAGTCAATTCAAGAACTTGAGAGCTGGAATAAAAAACAAAACTTATTATGACTATCAAAATTGATTTTAACCCGCATCGTGGACTGCAACGCATTTTAGATCAATTGCCGGGTCGGACCTGCCTGCTGGATGTCAGCAGTGTGTACCCCAAAGATATTATCACACGATACAAAGACATCATAGAACAGCATGATTCTATTATGTTTTACAACGAAGATGTCTGGCGTTATAGCACTGACCCAGAGCTGCTGAATTTCTATCAAAGTTATCCCAACAAACAGTTTTACATACAACACCTCGGGCATGACAATAGATGGCTCACTGACAATTGCAGAGAATTTTCCATTCCTTTCCTGATCAAGGCCGACATGCTGCCAACGGTACCGCTGAAAAATTCAGCACACTGGGGGTTTGCAAGTTTGAACAACAGGCCCAGCTATGCTAGATTGTTGATGGGCTATCATCTTTGGCAAGCAGGAGTGCTGGATAGAATGGTGTACTCTCAAAATACATCAATGGATCCTGAAGTTCCACTGCTGGGAGGCTACACACGAGTGTTGTTGGATAGCCTGCCCAACGTCAGCGATTATCTTGATCTACTGCCAATTCAGTGGAAAGATGACATTTTAAAAACTCCTCCCAACAATCACACACAAAACGAATACTACAATACATTTAGATTTTACGACCATGATGCCTATGATCAGGCCTGGTGTTTTATCACTACCGAAACTGAAACCGAATGGTGGGGGTTTGACCAAAGTTATCCAACTCCCATTGCCACTGAAAAAACATTCAAACCGTTCTACAGTGGTCAAGTGGGACTTTGGTTGGTGGCACCGGGGCACTTTGCTTGGCTACGACAACATGGCATGATCATGTACGAAGATCTAGTTGGCGAGGACTACGACAGCAAGAACACTGAACAAAAAATACACACCATTGTTAATGTTGTTCAACGCGGAGATGATTTCATTGCCGATTACTATGACACTCATCGCAGGGAACTTCTCCATAATCAACAGTTGATGTTGACTGGAAAATTTGAATCCAGTATAATGTCTGCAGTAGAAACATTTTTGTTTGACTAATACAGTTAAAATTTCGGAATAAATAATCACATGTAGATGTGCCGAATCTGGGCATTTACAAAATCTTGCTTAATTCAAAGGAGAAAACAATGAGCACAATCATAGGCATTGACCTCGGCACCACCAACTCATGCGTGGCAGTAGTCGAAAACGGAATCCCCAAAGTAATTGAAAATTCAGAAGGCGCAAGAACTACGCCATCAATTGTTGCCTACACCGACGCTGAAGTACTGGTTGGAGCACCAGCCAAGCGTCAAGCAGTGACAAATCCCAAAAATACAATCTATGCCGCCAAGCGATTTATTGGACGTCGGTTTGAAGAAGGTGTCAAACACGCTGTGCCATACGAGGTTGTCAAGGCCGACAACGGCGACGCATGGATTCGAGCCAACAATCAGGATCTAGCACCTCCGCAAATATCAGCCGAAGTCTTGCGCAAGATGAAAAAAACTGCAGAAGACTATCTTGGGCACGAAGTCACACAGGCAGTGATCACAGTGCCTGCATACTTCAATGACAGCCAACGTCAGGCCACAAAAGACGCAGGTAAAATTGCTGGCCTGGAAGTATTGCGTATCATCAACGAACCCACTGCAGCGGCCCTGGCCTATGGAGTTGATAAGAATGAAAAAATTGACCGCAAAATTGCTGTTTACGATCTTGGCGGCGGTACTTTTGATATATCTATCATTGACATTGCTGTGGTGGATGGCGACAAACAGTTTGAAGTTTTATCCACCAATGGTAATACGTCACTCGGCGGCGAAGACTTTGACCAGCGTATCATTGACTATCTAATTGCTGAATTCAAGAAAGACACAGGTGTTGATCTTGCCAAGGATGCAATGGCCCTGCAGCGTCTCAAAGAAGCAGCAGAGCGCACAAAGATTGAACTGTCAAACAGCACACAAACCGATGTAAACTTGCCGTATGTCACTGCTGATGCATCAGGTCCCAAGCACATGAATATCAAGATGACTCGTGCCAAGTTTGAAAGTTTGGTTGAAGATTTGGTTGAAAAGAGTCTGGAACCTTGTCGTCAGGCCATGCAAGATGCTGGTGTCAAACCTTCGGACATTGATGAAGTTATCTTGGTTGGTGGTCAAACACGTATGCCGCGAGTACAAGAGGCAGTTGAGAAACTGTTTGGTCGCGCTCCACGCCGTGATGTCAACCCTGACGAAGCAGTGGCTGCTGGTGCTGCCCTGCAAGGTGCTGTGCTGGGTGGTGATCGCAAAGATGTACTGTTGTTAGATGTAACTCCCTTGAGTCTTGGTATTGAGACCCAAGGCGGAGTGTTTACCAAACTGATCAGCAAGAACACCACCATACCAACCAAACACAGTCAGGTGTTTAGCACAGCCGAAGACAATCAACCAGCTGTGACCATCAAGGTTGGTCAAGGTGAACGAGAGCTCTTCCAATACAACAAATTACTTGGAGAGTTTAATCTTGAAGGCATTGCGCCAGCACGTCGAGGTCAGCCACAGATTGAAGTCACGTTGAACATTGATGCCAATGGTATTTTACATGTTGGTGCTCAAGACAAAAACACTGGCAAAGAAAACAACATCACCATCAAAGCCAACTCAGGACTCAGTGATGCTGAAATTGCACAGATGGTCAAAGACGCAGAAGTCAATGCCGAGTCAGACAAGAAGCAACGCGAGTTGATTGATGTACGCAATCAAGCCGATGCTGCTGTACACAGTATCAACACTCAGCTTGAAGATCATCAGTCACACATCACTCAAGAACAACGCACGGTGATTGAAGATGCTGTGAAGTCAGTTGATGCTGCAAAAAACAGTGATGATGCGGATGCTATTCGTCAGGCCATCACAGCATTGTTTGAGTCAGCAAAACCGTTAATGGATGCCCAGCAAAAGGCAACTCCAGAGTCTGCTGCAGATGACACCGTGGTTGATGCAGATTTCAAAGAAACAAAGTAATTGCAACGGCCCAGCATTGCTGGGCCTTTTTGACTGTGCCTTGCCCAATCTTCGGTAAATACTAGACTATGATGGGAGATTATATTGATCAAATTTATAATAATAATGACGGTGGCCTTGTTGGCTACGCCGTCATACGCCAAACATAAACATAAACATCACCGTCACCTCAAACCTGCAGCAGTAAAAAAACATTCCACACCAAAAGCAGTTAACAAAATCAGTACCTGGGCGTATGATATAACCAACAATGTCACATTGCAAGGCAATGGAGTTGCTGTGATCCGACCCATGGCCAGTTTGACAAAACTAATGACAGCAATGGTGAGTCTAGACGGTGATCCAAATCTTGATCATCGCTATGGATCGCAGTCACGTGAAACACTTTTTAGAGCATTGTTGGTTAGATCCAACAACGAAGCAGCTGAAACTCTGGCCAGAAATTATCCAGGCGGCCGGGCAGCATTTCTTGATGCAATGAATCACAAGGCAGTGACATTGGGCATGTTGGATACGCATTTTGATGATCCATCGGGTCGCATCAGTACCAACGTCAGCACAGCACAAGATGTTGGACACATGTTGATGGCAGCAAGTCGGTACGCAGAGATTCGCAGAATTTCTACATATCAACATCTGGAACATACTCAAACTGTTCGAGCCAAACGTCGAACAAAAACAGTACATGTGGTTGAAAACAACACCAATGTAATGGTACTGCAGGCATTTCCTGACATTGTTGTCAGCAAAACTGGATTTACCAATCCTGCAGGGTACTGTGTTGGAGTGGTAGTCGAGCAAGGCACAAGTCGCTACGCAGTGGTGGTCATGGGTGCCCGAAATCGTTACGATAGATTTGACCATGTAAAGGAAATCATGCATAATAGTATCATGACTAACGGACATCAACATCGCAATGGTCGACAACAAGTTGCCAGCATCAATTGATTCAAAATATCAGCACCCAGTTCGGGGCATTGGTATTGAAGTTGCGGCCGAGGTAGTTGAGGAGTTCGGGCTACCCGGAGATCGATACATTACCACGTTTGAAAAGAATTCAATAACACTTCGATTCCAGCGATCTGATGATGCTGTTTTTTGTGCCTTAAAATTCCAGTAAGGATCAAATGATAATACTAAAACCCGAACAATGGCAAAATGTTATCAAACCGCGACTTGTGCAGGATCACGGTGCAAAGATCATGATTAGTTATGTGTGCCGGCGTGAATTGGGATTCACTGTGCGTGAACACAAGGGTTGGGTTGATAATCCCAACTATCGGTCTGAAATGTCTGCGCATGGGGCCAGAATAGAAGAAATTGAAAATCGTCGCAGTGGGCCACATTCCACCGAAGAGGCAATAGAATGGCTAATGATGACCGCGCCCAGCAAAGGTGAGCGAGTAAATCAGATCTGTCTTGATTTCTATAATGATGCAGCTGAAACTTACTTTAGACTGCGATATCTGTAGTCATGCCTTACCAAGGCTATAGTTTTCGGTTTGAAGGAACACCTGAAGAGGTAATCACTCATGTGCGTTGGTGTAGAGGCAATCTTGGCACAGTGGGCACAGACTGGGATTTTGCTTCAAACAGTCTGGGAAAAGTTGTCACAGTTTGGATTGTCAAAGAGCAACATGCATCGTGGTATAGGTTGAAATTTGCTGCTGTGGTAAAGCTGAATAATTAACAAAACGCGGGGTTGGCATATTGGTTGTGTCCCAGCCTTCCAAGCTGGTTAAACGAGTTCGATTCTCGTACCCCGCTCCAAATTTATATGATACTAATAGCCGGTGACAGTTGGGGGTGTGGCGAATGGTCTTCTACTGAAGGTATCACTCACGGTGGTCTAGCACAGCATTTGATTGACAACAATCTACCAGTGGTCAATATTAGTCTGCCCAGCGGCAACAACGATGAAGTCGTTTCTTACACCAAGTTCTTTTTAAAAAACAACCGGCATTTAAAAATTTCCAAAGTTGTTTTATTTCAAACTGATATTTTACGAAGGCCCAATCCTCCAGATTTATCCCGTGGTTGGCTGGATTTTAGAACAGCATCGTGTTACGGATATTTCAATAGAATTCAAGACTTGGCACGAAGCTTTGAGATACAATTCTTAGTGGTAGGAGGGCTGGCAGACATTGCAATATCAGAAGAAGCACTAAGTCTTTTACCAAATGTATCAATAGCATGTCAAAGTTTTACAAATTTAATTTTTAACGATTGTGCTGACATTGCCAACCCAATCACAAGTAATTTTGGATATGATTGTATTCACGGCATTAACAAAATAAAAAGCTACTCTACAGCAGATGACATTGAAATACTACTGTCTGATATAGAAGAGCAACGACAAAGACAAGATGTTATAAACAGCAACAAACAGTGGTTCCCAGATGGTTCTCATCCTGGGCGTGATGCACATAAAAAACTCTTTGATTATTTGATATCCAATAACTATCTTAAATAGTAAATTGGAGTGTGAACATGGGAACCGAGCAGTTATATTTTGTAATAGGGTTTTTACTTGGCACAATACTCACAGGCTGCATGGTGATATTTGCCTATGCATTATGGCAAGAATACTTGTTTAAGCCAAAAGATGAAACTGAATCTTGAAGATTTACTTGATACTTTGACATTTGTGCTGTTGGTAATTGCACTTGCAGCATGGATCTATCATTGGTATCAAGTAATGCATTAAAGAATTGTTGTAATTCCTTTAGAGTAAAGGCATTCTGGACGTGGGTTCGACTCCCACCTGGTCCACCAGAAACATATTTGCAGACCGTGCGACTCTTTGTGAAAAGGACCGTACTGCAGGACGAAGTATGTTTCTGATGGGCCAGACCTGGCTTCGACAGGGTGAGATAGCAAAGAAGGCAACACGCCAGGCGATGGACGTAATCCAAGCAAACTAGTAACTGCAAACGCAGCTAACGACGAGGTTTTCGCTCTCGCAGCGTAATCTCCGGGGCAACTATGCCTTGTTACCAAAAATAGTAGGCCCGCTTCGGCGGGCTTTTTCACAAATGTAACACTGCTGTAATACGTACCGCCTTAAATATTTGTTCAAGCACAACAGTCCATGACAACAAAAACATATCGCAGTGTATTCATTTCAGATGTTCACCTTGGCACCAAAGATTGCAAGGCCGAACAACTCAACAATTTTCTCAAACACACCACCTGTGATACATTGTATCTAGTTGGCGATATCATTGATGCCTGGAAAATAAAACAAAACAAATGGCGGTGGAAACAAAGCCACACCAATGTAGTGCGCCGTGTGCTGGGCTATAGCAAACGTGGCACACGAGTTGTCTACGTTGCCGGCAACCATGACGAATTCCTAAGACCATTCATGCAGTATGGCATAGGGTTTGGCAACTTTGAAATAGTTAACCAATGCGAACACATAGGTGCTGACGGACGACATTATCTAGTCACACATGGTGACTTGTTTGATGGCATCACTAGACTGGCGCCATGGCTATCGCTGCTAGGAGACAAAGCATATGATTTTATACTCACACTTAATTCCCGCTTTAATTGGATTCGCCACAGGCTCGGCTTTGGTTATTGGAGTCTCAGTTTATATCTTAAAGGTCGAGTCAAGAAAGCGATTGATTTCATCTTTCAATTTGAAAAAAATCTAGCCACATATTGTAAGAAACGTGGCTACGATGGTGTAATCTGTGGACACATACACAAAGCAGAAATAAAAGAAATAGATGGTATTGTGTACATGAACGATGGCGACTGGGTTGAATCATGTACTGCACTAGTAGAACACCATGACGGTCGCTGGGAAATTATAACTTGGACACAGGAGCGAGATGATGTGGCTGATGATATTGATAGCAGTACACGTGAACGATCCCCAGGATCAACCCGGAAGGATAGAGTTGGAATTCACTGATCGCACTCAGTGCGAACGAGTTCTTAAAACTATGCGTTACGATTTTAAATTCAAAAGTTTCCGAGTGGAGGGGGCATGTCAGCAAAAACAATCTTGATAGTCACAGATAATTTACCGGACCAGATCAATGGCGTTGTCACAACATACAAAAATATTGAAGCGTGTGCGATTATGGACGGTTATCGGGTTGTTTACATTACTCCCGGGGACTTCAGCTACATTAGTTGTCCTCGCTACAACGAACTCAAGATTGCCTATCCGCGGGCGATGGGCAAGAAGATTGAGGAGATCAATCCGGATCATATCCATATCGCCACCGAGGGTCCTATTGGTCTGTCTGCTAGAAAATATCTTTCAAAACGTGGTTATCGCTACAATACTGCTTATCATACTAAATTCCCTGAAGGACTCAAAAAACTTTTTGGAATTCCTGAAGCCCTTACTTGGCCTCTAATACGTTGGTTCCACAAACACTCAGGCAAAGTATTGACCACAACTGATACCATGGTACAAGAGTTAAAGGATCATGGGTTTGATGGTGAACTAGTTTCTTGGACTCGTGGAGTGGATCGCAATGTATTCAATCCATCAAGTCGAACACAATCACGGCGTGGCCCGGTACTGTTATGTGTGAGTCGCATCAGTCAAGAAAAAAATTTAGATGACTTTTGTAAACTAGATTATCCTGGTGCAACAAAAATCATGGTGGGCGATGGACCATACCGAGAAGAACTAGAACGTCGTTATCCTGATGTGCATTTTGTGGGTTTCAAAACTGGAGAACGATTGGCCACGTACTACGCCAATGCTGATGTATTTGTATTCCCCAGTCAGTGGGAAACATTTGGTATTGTGATGATTGAAGCCATGGCCTGTGGCACACCAGTTGCGGCTTATCCATGCGCTGGTCCTTTAGATGTTGTTGATCCTGGGGTCACAGGATACCTTAGTTTAGACTTAAAGCATGCGGTAGATGAGTGTTTGAAACTGGATCGTGCCGCTGTGGAAGCCGGCAGTCAGCGTTGGTCATGGCAATCTGCCTGGACAATTTTCCGTAACAATTTGGTAGAATTGATTTAGATTTTGTAATGCTGTTGTAATATTAATGTGTTTAAATAATGACTGCAGAGCAACATCGTCTGCTTTACTTTTAAGGACAACTTATGAAACGACTTATTGCAGCCGTATTGATCTCACTAACAGGGGCGGCATTCGCAGCAGATTTAACAGGCGCTGGCGCTACATTTCCCTATCCAATTTATTCTAAGTGGGCCGAAGCCTACAAAGCAGCCACAGGCATTGGCCTGAACTACCAAAGTATCGGATCCGGTGGTGGCATACGTCAAATCAAAGCCAAGACTGTGGACTTTGGCGCCAGTGACATGCCATTGAAGCCAGAAGAATTAGACAAAGAAGGATTAATGCAATTCCCTGCAATCATTGGCGGTGTTGTTCCAGTCGTCAATCTTGATGGTGTACAACCTGGTGAATTGAAACTGACCAGTGACGTAATTTCCAATATTCACTTGGGTAAAATTACCAAGTGGAATGACCGAGCAATTGCCGAACTCAATCCTGGTGTCACACTGCCAGCAATCAACATCACCGTGGTGCATCGTGCAGACGGATCAGGTACAACATTTATTTGGACAAACTATCTAAGCAAGGCAAATGCCGAGTTCGCCAAAGCAGTTGGTGAAGGTTCTGCTGTGAAATGGCCAGTTGGTGTAGGCGGCAAAGGCAACGAAGGTGTTGCAGCCAACGTTCAACGTGTCAAAGGTGCATTTGGTTATGTAGAATATGCATTTGCCAAGAAAAATAAAATTGCTCATGCACAATTGAAAAATCGTGATGGTAACTTTGTACAACCAGACGACAGCACATTCAAAGCCGCAGCGGCCAACGCAGACTGGAACAATGCTCCGGGCATGTATCTGTTGCTGACAAACCAAACTGGCAAAGATGCTTGGCCAGCAACTGGTGCTAGTTTTATTATTATGCATCGTCAACAGGCAGATGGCTTGACTGGTCGTGCCATTCTAAAATTCTTTGATTGGTCATACAAGAATGGCGGCAAGATGAGTGAAGAGTTGGAATATGTCCACATGCCTCAATCAGTTATCAAGTTGGTTCAAGACAACTGGAAAAAAGAACTCAAAGACCCAAGTGGCCAACCAATTTGGAAATAAAGTACTTGACAACCTTCAACACACTGTAGTATAGTGTTGAAGGTTCAATTTAAAGGAAAACGTAATGAAAAAATTTAAACTACTAACAGTGTCACTGGCAATCGCTATGTCGTTTGCCGGATTGGCGCAGGCAGATGAGTACACTGACACGTTGGACATTCTTTTGCAAAAAGGAATTCTATCTAAGCAGGAACACGCTGCCAAAATTGAAGCACACAAAGATCGTTTGGAAAACAAAGAATTCCAATCATCTAGAATTGACAAAGATGTCAAGGACAGCAATAACTATCGTTTGAGCCGTGTCAATGATGGTTCTGTAATGGAAAATGGTCTGGGTATCAAGTCAAAAGATGGCAATACCACAGCACAATTTACTGGTCGTATCCACATGGACTACAGGCGTTACACTCCATCGTATAGTTCAGGTCAAAGCACTGACCCATATCAAGATGCACTTGAAGTACGTCGTGGACGTTTTGGTGTGCGTGGACAGATTGCCAAAGACTTTAAATATCTGCTGTTGGCAAACTTTGGTAACGATGTTGGTGCAAGTTCAACCACATCAACCATTGATGAGTTCTGGGTAAACTATGCTGCTGTTACAGAAGCACAGATACAAGTTGGGACATTCAAGATGCCGTTCAGTCTTGAACAGTTGACAAGTTCCAACAACATCGACTTCATGGAACGTAGTCTAATTGGCCAGACCGAAGGCGAATTTATTCCTGCCAAAGAAACTGGTGTGATGTTACATGGTATTCCCAAAACAGGATTCACGTATGCATTGGCACTGAGTCGTGGTCGTGCCAACAAAAGCACTGCTGTTGATGGTGTAGATTTTGTTGGTCGTGTGACAACAAACGTTGCTGAAGTGATTCAGAACAAAGACTTTGTGGCACACTTGGGTGCAGCATACAGCACAGGCAATGTCAAGACCGGAGTTGCTCCTGCCAGTGGACGTACTGAAGGACGTCAGCAAAGTGCATGGTTCACAGGTTCATCCGCATTGAGTGGTGACACGGCACGAACACGTCAAGGCCTTGAAGCAGCATTTGCCTGGAAGGGCTTGAAACTGCAAGGTGAGCAATTTGTCTTTAACTATGATCCAGCTACAGGCACAGACAAAGAGATCACTGGACACTATGTTCAAGCAATCTATAACATCACTGGTGAGAGCCACAACTACAAAGATGGTACATTTGGTTGGATCAAACCCAACTCTGCTTATACCAGCGGTGGACGAGGCGCATGGCAAGTTGGCGTAAGAGCCAGCGAGTTCAATGCTGAAGATATCACTGTGGCAACAGGTAAAGCAAACAAAGCAACATCGCTCACTTACGGTGTTACTTGGTTCTTAAACGACAATGTACGTTTGATGGCAAACTTTGTTGACACTAAATTTAACAGCCCAGTTGGTACATCTGGTGCTCGTGTAGACGGTGAAAAGGCAGTGATGCTTAGAGGTCAAGTCAGCTTCTAATCTATGAAATCGGGCGCAAAGATTGGGCGATCACTGGAACCCGTAACCAGTAGCAACACAGGACTCTTAGGAGTCCTTTTTGTTTGAGCTAAATATCATTAACCTAGCCGATAATTATGAACAACACAACCCCTACAAATATGGACAACAAAACTCCCACAAAACTAGACATCGCTGAACGCATTTTTGACAATGTGTTGAGATTGGCTTGGCTAGTTTTTATCATTAAAATAGTATTCTACGGATATTGACATGCGCGGGCGCATAGCCTTGTTTGTACATCAGCCACGATGTTCAGTACAGAGTGGCAACGGGGTCATGCGAGCTCTTGAGCCATACTATAACTTCAAACTGTTTACTCGTCACGAGCTAGAAGATGACTTTTTTGACGACGTTGACATGGTTTGTTTCCCTGGTGGGATAGGAGACTCAGACAGTTACGATTTCCTAATGCGTCAACATGCTCAACGCATACGCAATTTTGTGGCTTCGGGTGGTAGATATCTAGGCATCTGCATGGGTGCATACTGGGCCGACACAGATTATTTTGGGCTGCTAAATGACGTCAGAGCAGTGCAATACATTCGACAACCCAATACAGACACACGGCGTCCGCATGCCAAGCATATTTCAGTGACTTGGAACGACATGCCCACAAACATGTACTTTTATGACGGCGCTGCCTTTGTAGGCAACAACAACTTTGAAACTGTAGCACGTTATGCCAACGGTGACGCCATGGCTATTATACAAGATCGTGTGGGATTAATAGGATGTCATCCCGAAGCTGATCAGCATTGGTACAATTACTACACCTGGATGCGCAGACATTGGCACGGTGGACAACATCATCTTTTGCTTGACTTTGTTGACAAACTCATGCAAAGGTAGTATACTTTCAGTTATGAACATATACACCAACGCTCTTCCTCCTCAATTGTTTTCAAGACTTGTATCAACAATAAGTCATTCTGAATTCCCTTGGTATTTCAATAGTACTGCGTATGAACATGTCAATGAACCTCTACTAGGCTATAGTTACAGTCACTTGGCCTGGAAGGACGGACAAAGTAATAGTCCTATTGGGTCAATGATAGAAACGGTATTTTTAATGCTGGCCGATATAATGCAACAAGATGTTGACAAATTAGTCAGGGCCAGAATAGGATGCATTGGCGTAACCACAACACCACACCGACACTCCCCTCACGTTGATCTTGAGTACCCACATCAAACTGCATTGTTGTACTTGAATGACAGCGATGGCAACACTGAATTATACGATCAGTTTTATGATAATATCTCCCAGATTGGTAATCAAGATTATTTTCAAACTATAAAAAACGATATTTTGATAGCACAGTCTATCAGTCCTGAGGCCAACAAACTTGTTTGCTTTGATGGGTTTCGTTATCACAGCAGCGCAACACCCACCACTGTGCCAAGAAGACTGGCAATCAATTTCAACTATACCCTCAAATAATCAACCCAGGCAATTAAATTTGCCTATTGATTCAATAAAAAAATATTCAAGAAAAACCTATGGAAAACCACTTGACAATAGGTTTTATTTGACTATATAATTGCAGTGCAACACAAATTTTTTAAGGAGAATTATATGAAAACAGTAGGCGATAAATTAGAACCGTTTGTAATTACAGGTGTTAAGCCAGGACAACCAGAAGATGCTTTCTTCGACATCACAGATGAAAGTTTTGCTGGCAAGTGGAAAGTGATTGTTTACTACCCAAAGGATTTCACATTCGTTTGCCCTACAGAGATTGTAGCATACGATAAATTGGCACAAGATTTTGCCGACCGTGACGCAGTATTGCTGACAGGTAGCACAGACAATGAGTTCTGCAAAGTGGCATGGCAAAAAGCACACAGTGATTTACAGAAGATCACACATACACAGTTTGCTGATACACAACGTTGGAATCCAGAGACAGGTGAGAATCTTAACTTAATCGAACAACTAGGTATTTTCTATGCGCCAGCAGGTGCGGCATTACGTGCAACATTCATTGTTGATCCAGACAATGTTATCCAACACGTCACTGTCAATAACTTGAACGTTGGTCGCAGCCCCGAAGAAACATTGCGTGTGTTAGATGCATTGCAAACTGGCGAGCTATGCGCTTGTAATCGTACAGTGGGCGGGGAGACACTGTAATGAGTTATAAAGAGTTATTTGATTATCTAAAAAATAATCATTGTCCAACATGTAAAGGAAAATAAAATGAGTTGGGTTGATACAATAAAAGAAGGATTACCTGAGTATGCCAAAGACACTAAACTTAATCTGGATGCGGTCATCAATCGCAGCACTCTGGACTTGGCTGAAGCCAATGGCATTGCACTGGCAGCAGCAATGGCAACAGGCAATGGAAAACTTGTCAGCTTTATCCAGACTAATTTTGAAGATGCCACCGAGCGAGATGCGGCCTTGACTGCTGCTGCAATCATGGCACAAAACAATGTCTGGTATCCTTATGTTGAAATGGCCGATGATCCCAACCTCACCGGACTTCCAGCACAATTGCGTATGAATGCCATTGCCTCGCACGGCGGCACAACCAAGGCTAGATTTGAAGCATACAGCCTAGCTGCCAGCATTGTGGGCAAGTGTCACTTCTGTATCAAGGCACATTACGAAACCTTGAAGAAGGAAGGTTACTCAGTGGAACAACTTCGTGATATTGGTCGCATTGCTGCAGTTATTACCAGTGTGTCTCGTGTGTTGAATAGTTAAAACACACAGACAACTTTAATGATAATCACGATACGGACGCACTGCAACATCAAGTACAATAGTGGTACATACTAATGCAGTATGTTAATTTTCTAGGAGATTTAAAATGAAATGGACTACACCATCAGCTCAAGACATGCGTTTTGGTTTTGAGATCACTATGTACATTGCAAATCGTTAATCCAATATGCTTTGTCAAAACCCACTTCGGTGGGTTTTTCTTTGATTTTACACTGATATTGTGTTATAGTTAAATACTTCTCTATAAGGAACAACAATGCTAGATCAACATGGATTAGCCAGTCAAGTAGCAGCACAGCAGGTGGGAGGAATATTCAATGTGGTATTAATTGCCAGTCGCAGAGTGAGAGAACTAAAATCTGGATATGCGCCACACATAAAACCCGAACGTCATGGACACAGTGTCACTGCTATTAGAGAAATAGAAGAAGGGCATATTGGCAAAGAGTATCTATATCTCAACCAATTCCCCGCACAAAAATCATCTAAAGGACCCAAATGAAACCAGGTAAACATTTTAACCTATCAAAAACCAGCAAGCGAGTAATGGCGACATTGCTTGGTAATCAGAAACATGCATACAAATCAGCAATGATACAGGCCGAACTTGCAGCAGCAATTCAACCACGCCGTGAACGCCGCCCACCAGGAGCCACAGACAATGCACAATGACTTTAAAGTAGCCGACATTGACCTGGCAGCCTGGGGTCGCAGAGAAATTGCCATTGCCGAACAAGAGATGCCAGGCTTGATGAGTGTACGTGAGAAGTATCGTGATAGTCAGCCTCTTAGAGGCGCACGTATCACAGGTAGTCTGCACATGACTATACAGACTGCAGTATTGGTGGAAACACTTGTTGACCTTGGTGCTGAGGTGCGTTGGTCAAGTTGTAATATTTTTTCAACACAAGATCATGCTGCGGCCGCATTGGCTGCGCAGGGTATTCCGGTGTTTGCCTGGAAAGGCGAAACTGAAGAAGAATACTGGTGGTGTATTGAACAAACTGTACGTGGTCCCAACAGTTGGACACCTAACCTACTGTTAGATGATGGCCATGATCTCACAGCATGGGTTCACGATCGTCATCCTGATCTATTGCCCGGCATCATTGGAGTCAGCGAGGAAACCACCACAGGTATACATAAACTAATTGAACGTATTGCTGCAGGTACATTGAAGATTCCAGCAATCAACGTCAATGATTCAGTAACCAAGTCAAAGTTTGACAACCTGTACGGTTGCCGCGAAAGTCTAGTTGATGCTATCAAACGTGCCACAGATGTAATGATTGCCGGCAAGGTTGCCGTGGTATGTGGCTATGGCGATGTAGGTAAAGGATCAGCTGAAGCCTTGAGTGCATTGAACGCTAGAGTTTGGGTCACTGAGATTGATCCTATCTGCGCATTGCAGGCGGCCATGGATGGGTATGAAGTTGTGACCATGGACTATGCTGCGGGAATGGCCGACATCTTTGTCACTGCCACAGGCAATGTTGATGTGATTACTCGCAGTCACATGGATCACATGAAGAACAATGCCATTGTGTGTAATATTGGTCACTTTGACAGTGAAATTGACATTGCTGGGTTACAAGACCTGGTCTGGGAAGAAATCAAACCTCTAGTAGATCATGTTGTATGGCCTGATGGTCGTAGAATTATTGTGCTGGCCAAAGGTCGTTTGGTGAATCTGGGCTGTGCCACAGGACATCCTAGTTATGTGATGTCAAACAGTTTTACCAATCAGGTACTGGCACAGATTGAGTTGTGGACTAATTCATCAAAGTATTATGCCGTGGACATTTATCTTTTGCCAAAACATATAGATGAGGAGGTTGCCAGGTTGCATTTAGCTCACGTTGGTGCTACACTAACAACTCTTACTAACAAGCAGGCACAGTATATTGGTGTGCCTTTGGAAGGTCCTTATAAACCTGAAACTTATCGTTATTAATATGAGCAGACTTCAACTTTTGCACAGACCTTGGGTAGTGTTTGATCCCACAGATAAAAATCATCGCAAATATTACGCAGACTTTGTGCGTTTCAGTACCTGGGGCCGTTGCCCAGTACGATTTTTTGTAGATGATGACAGTGGTGATCTTATTACAATGATCCAAAGAAAGTTAGTAGATTACTACGTTCAAAAGGAATTTATGCGTTAACAAAATGTTAACTCATCCCTAAACCCCTAGCAAACACTAGGGGTTTTTCATTGAAATTTTGGTTGGCCATTAATTGTATTTGTTCTATAATATGGGTATAGTGAACGACAAGGAGTGTGTAATGCAAGCAGAACAAGAGCTGGTGTTTAATATTTTGAAGGACAGCCCGCAGTTTAAACGTGATCGTCATGGTGGTTTGTGGGATCGTGGCAGTGCAGACAGTTATTACCATCGCCCACGCAGTCCACATTGGTGGCCTGAAGGTACCGGTAATGGTGAAAAGATCGTGGACCTAACCGCTGCCGAACGTGCGGAATACAATGCAGGCTACGATTACAACGAACAGTTGGGCGACAAAAAGAACTACGGCTAACAGTTTGGTTGACCAATAATCTCCCATTTGCTATAATATGGGTATAGTAAACGACAAGGAGCAACGATGTTCAAGTTACTTTCTACTGCTAACCCAAAGATTCAAAAAGGCACCAAGTTTGGATATTTGAGCTTTATCTTGCATCTTGCTCCCAGTGATGTCAGCGGTTATAACACTTGTCCCAAGGCCACAGCAGGCTGCCGGGCAGCATGTCTCAATACAGCAGGACGTGGTGGTATGTTCAAGCGAGGCGAGACCACCAATGTGATTCAAAAGGCTCGCATACGCAAAACAAAAATGTTCTTTGAAAATCGTGCTGCATTTATGAGTGCGTTACTGTCTGACATCAATAAAGCAATTAAACTATCGGCCAAGGTAGGGCTGACTCCGGTGTTCCGTTTGAATGGTACCAGCGATGTGTCCTGGGAAAAGTATGAAATACTTGAAGGTCGTAACATTTTCCAAATGTTTCCAAACGTACAGTTCTATGACTACACCAAGGTTCTGGGTCGTAAGGTCAAGCATATTCCCAATTACCACTTGACATTCTCCAAAGCTGACGGCAATGACGCTGATGTGGCCAAGGCCTTGGAACAAGGTATGAATGTAACCGTGGTGTTTGATAAGATTCCTGAGACCTACATGGGTAAACCAGTTTTCAACGCAGACGAAACAGACTTGCGATTTTTGGATCCAACTGGTGTGGTACTTGGTCTCAAAGCCAAAGGTCGTGCCAAGAAAGATACGACTGGGTTTGTGATTATGTTGAAAACTGTTTGACCTTAAAATCTCAACATACTATAATAGATGTTCAGTAACTAATTACAAGGAGAAGCCTGTGTCAGAAACAAGAACCGTGTCCAGTAAGCAAGCTCGCAAATCTATCTTGCGGGCATTCAAAGTCAAACGCCCTATCTTTTTGTGGGGGCCTCCTGGCATTGGCAAAAGTGAACTAGTTGAAGGTATCACCGGAGATCTTGGTGGCTACATGATTGACTTGCGACTGGGTCAGATGGAGCCCACGGACATTCGTGGTATCCCATTTTACAACAAAGAACTTGGCAAAATGGACTGGGCACCACCGGTGGACTTGCCCGACGAAGAGCTTGCTTCACAATACCCTATCGTGGTATTGTTCTTGGACGAACTCAACTCAGCGGCTCCGGCTGTGCAGGCAGCGGCGTATCAGTTGATTCTAAATCGCCGTGTGGGCAGATATCGTTTGCCTGACAATGTTGTGTTGATTGCAGCAGGTAATCGTGAGTCAGACAAGGGTGTGACATTCCGTATGCCTACTCCGTTGGCAAATCGTTTTATCCACCAAGAAATGAAAGTGAAGTTTGAAGACTGGCTTGATTGGGCTGCTGAAAATAAAATCCACAAAGATGTTGTGGGTTACTTGAGCTTTGCCAAGCAAGACTTGTATGACTTTGACTCTAAGTCAAGCTCACGTGCATTTGCAACACCGCGCACATGGACTTTTGTCAGCGAACTGTTGGATGACGAAACAATGGACGATGACACCGCAGTAAACTTAATTGCCGGTACCATTGGCGAAGGCCTTGCTGTGAAGTTTCATGCTCATCGTAAAATTGCAGGTCGCATGCCCAAGCCTATAGATGTACTCAAAGGCAAGGTAGACACACTTGACGTCAAAGAAGTATCAGCAATGTATTCGCTGGTAATTTCAATGTGCTATGAACTCAAAGATGCAGTTGACAACAAGGTGTCAGAAAAAGAGTTCCATGACATGGCCGATAACTTCTTTATCTACATGATGAAGAACTTTGAAACTGAACTTGTGGTGATGGGTGCGCGAATTGCGTTGACTACGTACAACCTTCCGTTCCAGCCCAGCAAACTCAAACACTTTGATGCGTTCCACGAGAAATACGGCAAATACATTTTGCAAGCAGCAGGATAAGGCTAGAGTATCACAGTGAAACGATTGTTTACATTTGGGTGTAGTTTTACTCAGTATATGTGGCCAACTTGGGCTGATATCATCGGCCGAGAGTTTGATTATTTTGAAAATTGGGGGAAGCCAAGTCAAGGTAATCTTTTTATTTTTAACTCGGTAAACGAATGTGCAGTTAAAAATAATCTCAACGCCGATGATACAGTGGTTGTAATGTGGAGTGACATCTACAGAAATGACACATACAAAAACAACGTCTGGGAAGTTGCACCCGAACACGGAGTCAATCGTAATGCCATGGATGATAGAGGATATTTGATCCGAGATCTAGCATACATGAACGCAGCAAAAACCATGTTAGATCACTATGGTGTAACCTATTATTTTCTATCAATGGTTCCTGTGGCAATTATGCCCAACGATACCTGGTTGAACATTTTCTCAACTCAGTTTCCAAAATCAACTGAGTGCGACGATGTTGCAGAACACTACAAAGATACCGTGTCTCTACTAAGACCCAGTGTGTTTGAAACGGTGTTTAACTATGATTGGTTTAGTCGCCCGTTGATACCAGTAAATTGCAAAAGCATCAAACGTCCTCGAATAGATCGGCATCCATCACCACTTGAACATCTTGAATACTTGGATAAAGTATTGCCAGAAATCTCAGTGAGTGCTGCTACGCGATCCTGGGTCAATCTTGCAAACAGTCATGTATTGCAAGATCCCCGGGGCAAAGATCCATTTCAAATGGGAACATATAGACCGTGGGTACATTCGTTGAATGAAATTTGGCAAGCCAATAATGTCAACCGACTCTAATGTTGTTACCATACTAAATGTCAAATATTCTGATTACAATCATCGGCAGGTACTTGATCTTCATATTAGGATGCAACGAGATTTTGGTAAAGTCAATCAACGCTGGAGATTTCGTGTAGTAAGCAACGACGAGTATTGGAAGAACAAAGTTGTTAAATTTGAATATTGGTTTCAAGATGCTAGAGATGCAACTTTGTTTGCGCTGAAATACAGCGGTGAAGGTTTTTCAATTGACCAGTAATTGCGGATGTACTATAATAATAGAATACTAAGGAGGTAGCATGACTAAAGGCACAACAGAAAACACCAAAGAGTTGGCAAAGAAATTTGCTAATTTAATTGGCCCCATGGATCCTAAAATTGATCGTGAAGTTCGCGAACAGTTGATCACTGCACGTATTGGTTTGCTGTTGCGTTCTAGTTTTTTTGGTAATCTTGCAACGCGATTAAAACTCATCAATGCTGACGAATGGTGCTCCACTGCAGCCACAGACGGCAGAAACTTTTATTACAACTCGCGGTTTATTAAAATGTTGGGACCGCGAGAACTAGAATTCTTATTTGGGCATGAGGTGCTGCATGTAGTTTATGATCACTTTGGTCGCCGTGGTAACCGCGATCCACAACTTTGGAATGTGGCCAATGACTACTGTGTCAACGGTGACTTGGTAAAACACCGTGTTGGCGAAAAGATTACTTCAGTACCTTGCCTGTATGATACCAAGTACGATGGCATGAGTTCCGAGCAAGTCTACGATGAGCTCTATGAAAACGCAGACAAAATTTCCATTGAAGAGCTCTTGGACCGTTTAGTAGACGAACACATGGACGGTGAAACCGACGGTGATGGCAACAGCAACGGCGAACAAGATGGTAAGGGAGGAAAACGTCCCAAGTCAATGACTGCTGAAGAACGTCAACAACTGCGTGATGAAATCAAAGAAGCTATTTTGTCAGCAGCACAGGCGTCAGATGCTGGATCAATCCCAATGGGAGTGAAACGTATCATTCAGGACATGACCGAGCCCAAGATGAACTGGCGAGAGTTGTTGCGTATGCAGATGGAGTCAACTATCAAGAGTGACTATAGCTGGATGCGAGCAAGTCGCAAAGGTTGGCACATGGATGCTGTGATGCCAGGATTGAAGAATGATGAGATGATTGATATCTGCATAATGTTGGATGCATCAGGATCAATTGATAACTCCATGCTCAAAGACTTCCTGAGCGAAGCACAGGGCATTATGGACCAGTTTGGACAGTTTAAGATTCACATTGCTACATTTGACACCGAATGTTACAATGGCGTTTGGTATGACAGCGAAAACATGGATACCATGCTGGACTACGAAGTGTCTGGCGGTGGCGGTACTGACTTTGAGTGCATGTTTAGCTATCTCAAAGAGAATAACATTGAACCCAAGCGTTTGATTGTGTTTACAGATGGCTACCCATTTGGTAGCTGGGGCGATGAGAACTATGCCGACACACTGTGGATCTTGCACGGCACCAAAACTATTGTCCCGCCCTGGGGGCAATATGCATACTACGAAGAATCCACTGAACACTGATTTGCCCAAAATCGCAGATAATTTTAATTCTGCGATTTTTTTTGATTAAATATTAACATGGATACCACTACACAACCAACCCCCGAAATCACTACCCAAATCACGCTCAGTGATCTACAAAGTCTCAAAGTCTGCGTAGAAGTTGCATGTCAACGCGGAGCGTACCGAGCTGAAGAAATGCAGGCAATTGGCACAGTTTACAATACCCTTGCAAAATTTCTCAGTGCAGTAGCACCGCAGGCAACTCCAGCAGATGACTCGCAAGAGTCTGCAATGCAGCCAGTTGATACTCAACAAGAAGCCCAGTGAAACTGACCCACGATCCCATTCAGGACAGTGAGATCCAAGGCAGCATTGATAAAATTTTATCAAATTTATCATTGGATACTATTACAAGTGTCACTCACAGTGAATTGGATTTGCAATGGAGACGCTGGCTTCAGTCCAGCAGTTACAACACAATAATTGGCTTGGACAGTCTGCCATACTCGGCATTTTGTCCAGGCACCACTGATGCGTTTGGTGAATTCATTGCCAGATACTCAACGCATACAATTAGAGTAAGTCGCAGCGATTTTGTTGTCACTAAAATTCTAGCCCGAAGTTGGAATCGCAAATTAAAGTTCTTAGAGGATGGTCCGCTGGAAAACAATGACTGTGTTCTAATAAGTTTGCCATTCAGTGGCAACGGCAGTTATCATTCAACATGGCCCAATATCTTAGATCAAGCCGAAGAGTTAGATGTTCCAGTTTTTATTGATGCCGCATACTTTGGAATCAGCCATGATGTTGTGTATCCATTGAATCGAACCTGCATTAAAGATTTCACTGTGAGTTTGAGTAAAAATCTAGTGGGCAAGCCATTGCGACTGGGCATACGATTCACTAGAGATCGTGTTGATGACGGAATCACTGCAGGCCTACTAGGCAGTGATATATTTGATCGATTGAATGCTTACATCAGCATTGAATTGTTAAAAACTCACTCACACGATTGGTTTATTTCTAAGTACAAAAATCACAGTGATACAATTGCTAAAAATCTAGGGCTGTCTAACACGCAGACAGTGACATTGAAGATTGGCAATGAACCAATGACAGAATTTAAACGAGGCGATTTTGTCCGTGTTGTTATTTCGGACGAGCTTTCCAAGTTAGCAACAACAGACAATTTTTAATAGCAATAAAGATTATTGCTATATAACAGATGCACAGGAGATAAACATGGCATTTTTAAAACACATAGGTAAACACGGTGATCGCAAAGTAGCAATCGTGTTTAAAACAGTTCCAAATGAAGAGCACATGTGCTTGGTCATATACCCCGAGACTGTACAGTCGGCCTGGCACGATACCATCATGAAGGTGTTGGAATCGCCTGCTGGTCAAGAAGCTGCTGAGTTGGCTGATATTTTGCATCGCAATCTACTTCCAGACGGTCGTAACATTCTTGAAACTCTACATGTAGAAAGAATGTTGAAGCGAGTTCGCACTGATCAAATTGTAGTTACGCCAACCCCGCAGAGTTCAGTGCGACTTGACGAACTAAATCGCATGCTAAAGGAAATGAAGGATCCAGCCATGGCTCAGAAACGAGCAGCTGAAAATGCCAACCGTGGTATGGTTGATGGTCCTACAAAACGTGCAGCAGAAAATGCGTTTAAGTCCGGACAAATGCCACCAGTTCAAGGCAGTCCTGACGCACTGAGTGATCAAGACATTGCAGGCAATATGCTGGCCCAGGCCAAGCGCATGGAACTTGAAGCCCGAGGATTGGTCAATGAAGCGGCCAGAATGAAGAAAGAAGCCGAACGTTTATTCCCCAACGCCAAGGCCAAAGACACGCCAACAACAGTGATTTCCGAGTCAGCACCAAAGAAGACTCGCGGTCGTCCACCAAAGGTGTTGGCTGCCCATGAAGCTCAGTGATGATTTTGTGGAGAAGTGGGAACATATAATCTCTAGTGTGCATAAAACTAGTGTCCCACTTGAATGCATAAAAAAGGTTATAATAAAACTAGAAGGCCGTAAACGTAAAACTTTGAACTTTCAGAGTTTAAAGCGTCAAGGGCTTTCTATTGAAGAAGTAGAAACTCTACTGAACCGACAACTGGAAGAAATGGGAGATGAGGTTGTTGATCTTGAATTTATTGTAGATGTCAATGCAGTTGCTGAACTTGTTCAACCCGAAACCAATCGTATTTTAAATAATCTATGAAAGTTAGTTTAGTATCATACTCGCAACCAACCGAAGAATTTGAATCACAAGGCATACACGACGCACAAGAGCTAATTGCATTTTGTGCTCGTGTATCAAACCCAGCAAATCAGTTCAACACTGAAACTTCTGCAAAACTAATCAGATATCTGGTCAAACATCAACACTGGAGCCCACTTGAAATGGTGTCGGCCTGTGTTGAGATTGAAACCACTAGAGATATTGCTAGACAGATACTCAGGCACAGAAGTTTTAGTTTCCAAGAGTTTAGTCAACGCTATGCTGATCCAACAACGGATTTAGATTTTGTAATCAGAGAAGCCAGATTGCAAGATCCCAAAAACAGGCAGGCCAGCGTCAAGCTGGATCTCACTGCAGACTTTGAAGCTAGAGAAATTTCAGCTGAATGGTTTCGACTTCAGCAAGAAGTCATTGCCACTGCTCAACGAGCCTATACCTGGGCCGTGGACAATGGTATTGCCAAGGAACAAGCTCGTGCGGTATTGCCCGAAGGTAATACTGTGTCAAGACTGTACATGAACGGTACCTTGCGTAGTTGGATTCATTTTATTGAATTACGCAGTGGGCATGGTACTCAGTTAGAACATCAAGAAGTAGCGCGAGCTGTGGCCACTGCCATTGCTGCAGTGTTTCCAATGACTGCGGAGTTTGTCAATGGCGATAGCATATAGTAAACACTGGCCCAACCAGCTTCCGGAAAAATTTAAATTTCACAACAATCCACGAATTGCCATGCACACTCGTACAGTTGTTTTGCACACCTTTAGTATTGGAGATGTTGAAGATCCCATGCTTTATGCATCGCACCCCATACACAAATGGCAACAATCAGAAAAAGGCCAGTGGTGTATGGAAAACTGTGAAGGTGAAGTTTACTTCTGCAGTTCAGCTGATCCAGTGTCACTTGGATACAAAATTGTCTTGCAAGGCGAGATGAGTGAAAAAAACTATACGTTTTTTAAATTGAAGTGGGCCGACACTTCTGCCCAACGCTGATCCAACCATTGCCATTCATATGTTGATTGAAGTTTAGCCAAGTTGCCTTGGCAAACATTATAATAGTCAACTCCGGCCTGCGCACCAAGTTGACTATACTGTCCATTGACCCCGTTTGATCCTTCCAACCACATTTCTAATCTATACTCAGTTTCAATGTCTGCGGTTTGACTCAAGTAGTATTTTAATTTCACTGCTTCTCTAAATGCAGTTCTCCAGGCCATTTGAGGATCAGCATTGTAAGTGGCCGTACCTGACACCGTGGGAACTATTGCATGAGGCTTTTCCAATGTAAAGTCAATTCCTGCACCCGATGTTTCAAGCACCAGACGTTGATTGTAAGCCACCACAGCCATGTGACCGTAACACAGTCCTGTCACAGGATTTTCAGCATGGAACACATAATGCTTGGCTGCCTGCAAACGATCAGGTTGCCAATTCCATTTAAAATCTTCACTGACTCGTAGTTTGGCTGGAACAAAAAAGTACCAGGGGCGGCCGGCTATTAACGCTGCTTTGTGTTGACTTGCAACTCGGCCTTTTACTTTGTCTATGCGTCTTACTTGATGATATTCTTTTGTCACTTGTCTAAGATGTTCCCAGTTTTCTTCAGCACAGCTTTCTCCGTTACTGACAAACACAATTGGCAGTATTGGATCAGTACCTGCGCTGTAATCTTTCATTATAAATGGATAATCATAGGCCTGTGTTTTGATAGATGTCTGTGCTTCTCTTGGAACTACCACTGAGCTGGCACCTCTGCTCATGGGAATAATAGCCTTGTAGACATTTCGCCATAGACTCATTGTTGGAACATCCATGACAAAGAAGTCATCGGTAAAAAGTTCCATGGGCCATGTAAACTCGTGATTCTTTATCACCTCAACATGCGTGTCCTGTTCGTGAGTATGCTGTGGCATGGGCAGTCTAGGCACAGATTTGTCAGCAATGTAGTTTAGATTGTACCAATCTAGGATTTCTACTTTGCCAAGTTGCTGCCGAGCCGATGGCACATGCATGTAAAAAGTGTCACCTTGAATTTGTTCATTGCTGGCAACTACATGCAACATCTCAGCCTGCCACGCACTGGAATGCCAACTAAAATCAAAATATTTGTAATCACAGATACTAGAACACACCCAGACAAACTCAGATTCAGCAGCATGCGCCACACGCTTTAGTGTATCAAGATAGTTGTCAACGTATCGGACTTTTTTGTGATAGTTGATAGTGGGTGGATCTGGATTGCCATGATCAATGTATATGATTTCTTGCGATGACTTTCGGAATATTACGTCACTGTGATAGTTGGTATCAGCGAATCCTTGCTTGGGCACTAAGTGTGTACCACCATCTTGTTGATGCTGACTGGGCCATACATGTCTTTGATGAGATTCCCACGACACTGGTTCCCAAGTAAAATCAAAGTCAGCATCATCATAGTCCGATAAGTAGTTCACTATCCAAAAAAACCTTGTACGACTTAGTTGTTGAGCTTGTTCTAAAGAATCAACTTTTCTTTCATGAGGAAAGAGATTTGGTTTTTTGTCAAAGTAAAATACATCGAACATCTTACTATTATATATTAAAACACAATGCAGTTCAACCTTGTTTTTGATCAGTTTGAAAACAACTACCCCTATCCAAATCTAGCAAAGTATGTAGATACATCACCTGGCGATCAAGCTCTATGGTGTGCCTATCCGTTTGTGGTGCAATCAAGGCTATTAAAGTTTTGTCAAACCCATGACTTTCCTGTGCAGTTTTGGCACATTGATCAACAGTTTCCAATTGATAGCTGGTATATGATTGCGTTTGCCTACTATCACTTTGACATAGATTATTTTAACATACTGCCCAATCATGTCAAACTGTTGTTGCGTGAACGGAAAATTAAATTGTTATTCTACTATCACGAAGGAGACAATCCTGCCAACATTCAACAAGACTTGATGACAAAGTGTGTGCGTAATCAATTTGACAAACAGTGCTGGCGTTTGATCTCCGCTAATTCTGCTGCAGATGTTTGCTTTAACGATCATGAATTGTTCTACTGGCAAGCCAATGCCAGGCATCCTGCACTGCCATGGAACCCCAAATCAAAACAACAAGAGTTCACCGCATTGAACCGAGTTCACAAGTGGTGGCGTGCTACTGCCATGGTTGATTTGCACAGAGTGGGCGTACTTGCCAACTCCTACTGGAGTTACGGAGGTGTTGACAACAATGATCAATTTGATGATAACCCTATAGAAATAGACAGCGTTGATGGACTTAGACAACAGGTCTGTGATTTTTTAGAATATATTCCATACTCGTGTGATGCATTGACGCTGGACGATCAAAATCGCCACGGAACGTTGGTACCCGAACACTTCAACAACAGTTACATACATCTGGTATTGGAAACATTCTTTGATGCTGATCAAAGCGGCGGAAGTTTTTTAACTGAAAAAACGTTCAAACCAATCAAGCATGCTCAACCTTTTGTGTTGATTGCACCTCCAGGCAGTTTACAACTGCTGAGAGACCTTGGGTACAAAACATTTGATGCAGTTATTGATCCCAGTTATGACGCCATTGTCAACAACACGCAACGCTGGCAATGCATTAGAGAACTGCTGCTGCAAATTCAATCACAGGGTGTAGACGAAATATCTAGAGCTTGTGCAGATGATGTGATACATAATCAACAACACTTTTTATCAACAAAGTTTGATAGAATTTACCAACTTTACAGAAACTTACATGAACCAAGTCAATAGTTTTACCAGCTGGCAACCGCTTGAAGAAGTCATTGTAGGACGAGCCTATGATCCTGACTATTTTGAATTTATAGACAACCCGCAAGTTCGCAATCAGTTACAACAGATTCTTCATGAAACTGCCGAAGATCTTGACAACCTACAAAAGACTATAGAACAATACGGAGCTCAGGTGCGTAGGCCATCACTGCCTGACAAAGATCAATTCCAACGACAACAGATCAACAATGTAGGAGTGCCACTACCACCACTTACCCCAAGAGATTGGCAAATCACCTTGGGCAATAAACTGCTGCGCATTTTACCCATGACAGAACTCAATGAAATTTGTGCTGACTATGGTGATGCAGTTGTCAATCCGCACGGTGAACATTGGAATCCTGATTGCGTATTGAATGGCGCATCAGCAAGTTGTATTGTACGTGTAGGTCGTGATGTGTTTTTTGACAACAGTGATTATCTCAAGCCCGAACAAAGTCGTTGGATCATTGACAACATACTTGGCTCTGATTATCGCATACACGAAGCTGTGACAGACGGGCATGGAGATGCTGTGTTTGCCATACTCAAGCCCGGCGTAATACTGTCAAGCAAACACGATGTCAACTTAAATTTCAATCAAGACTTTCCAGGCTGGGATGTTTGCAAGGTCTGGGACTCTAGTATCTGGGCCGCAATGGCTGTAGGGAAATTCAAATATGACACCAACCCCGGTGCATGGTACGTGCAAGGACAAACACCCACACCAGAGTTTACAGAGTATGTCAACACTTATCTCAACAAGTGGACCGGATATGTTGCCGAAACAGTATTTGATGTCAACTGTTTGGTACTAGATGAAGAGAATGTAATTTTCTCAGCCTACAACAAAACTGTGTTTGACTTCTGCGAACGGCATCGCATCAATCCTATTATTTCAGAACTGCGTCACAGTTATTTTTGGGATGGTGGAGTAAGTTGCTGCACCCAAGACATCAGGCGCAGCGGCGGACTTGAAAATTATCTTTAACCTTCAAACTTGTGCCAGTCATCGTCGGGCCCGGTGACTTCTTCAGCCGTCAGCGATAGTGGCCATCCCGGCGGCCAGGCCACTACACTAAACAATGCAGTGTGTTGAAATATGTCTTCTGAATTCTGATTGAAGTTTTTGGGATTGTAGTTCATACACTGCAGCCAGTACAAACGATAATCAAACTGTTTTAGAAAGTGCCAGATCTCACTAAATTGTTCGGTTTCATGGGCTTCGTACACAATGCAAGGCACTGATTCGGCAATTTTTTTCTCACAGCCCAGTAGCACATCAAGTTCGCAGCCTTCTACATCAATTTTTATTAGATTGGGTATAGGTATATCAAGATAGTCCAATGCCATCAAGTCTACTTCAACTCCGCGATCATGCTTTGTTGACATTGTTCCATAGTTGCCAGGTTCTTCGGGATTAAAATCATCAATGAAAATTTTTCCAAAACTGTTGCCAACAGCAGTTTGTCGGCAGTGTACATTTGTCAAGCCTTGAGTATTTTGTTTTAACAAAGAATAATTGCGAGGATTTGGCTCAAACGCATAGACCTGAGCACCAGTTGATGCCAGTGCTGCTGAATACACTCCTATGTTGGCACCCACATCATAAATTGTATAACGTTGATCAGCTACCCAAAGTAAAAAATCAAGTTCTGTTTGGCCATACTCACCGTACAGTTGTAAACTACGACCTATGACTTCATCGTTGTTGTAGTAATAAAAATTATCTCTATATCGTGTTTTAGTGGAGGATATCATTAACTCAGTACCTTTACTTTGTATAACTTTTCAAATCTATCTGCGTCAGTACGATCGTTGACCATGGGCTCTCCGCGCACATTTAAACTTGTGTTGAGCAGCATTGGGCATCCTGTGCGAGCATACCATGCTTCTAACAGTTGTCGGATTCCTGAGCCATCTGCTGGTACCGTCTGTACTCTACTGGAGCCATCAATATGACAGATAGCAGGATACAGGTTAGGTACGCGACAACGAGCGACTGACTGCATATAGCGGCTATTATTCCACCCATGGGGGAAATCAAAGTACTGATCAGCCACCTCTTCCAGTATGACTGGGGCAAAAGGTCTAAATTTTTGACGTCGCTTAATTTCATTGACACGGTCCTTTATATCTGCACCACGAGGATCTGCTAACAGACTGCGATTACCTAAGGCCCTAGGCCCAAACTCTGCGCGACCACTAGCAACACCAACAATACCATCAACCAGTAAACTATCAAGAATGGCATCAACAGGATATGCACCAGGTATATCATGCCCAAGATAAGCGTTGCGCCAATTAAGGCGATGCCCAGTAACAAGAGCTGCGGCACCAAGACTACTACCAGCATCGCCAGGGCTAGGAACAATCCAAATATGATCATACACTCTTCCCAAAAGTCTATTTGCCACACAGTTAAGAGCAACTCCGCCAGAAAAAACTAAATTTCTACAATTTGTCAGACGGCGAGCTAGCCGCATGACAGTCATTATCATTTGTTCAGTGAGGTGCTGCCCGGCTGCGGCTAAATCAACCTTGGCTGCACTGGCTTGCCAGTCAGCATCTATTCCTAGATGCAAGTTTTGTGTGAGTTTTATTTTGTTCATGTCACGAACAAACTGTTTACTCATTGTAGGATACAAGGCTCGCCCGTTGCCAAATGCTGCCATTCCCATGGTGATATATTCTTCATCCATGGGTGCTAGTCCCACATGTTGAGTCAACGCCGAGTAAAACAATCCAATGCTATGAGGGTAACTTTGCGACCAGACTCTACGATAATGAGCTTGATCATGTTGATCAAACTCTGCCTGAAATATACTGATGGTGTCAAATTCACCAATGGCGTCTATCACTACAACTGCAGCCCGATCAAACGGTGATGTTTGGAAACCTGCTGCTGCATGACTCAAGTGATGTGGGAAGCTATGTAACTTTTTTCCTGTGACAAAATCTTCACCAAGGCACTGTGACAGCACAGTTTTAACTCGCCATGGCCCAGTGGGAGTTTGTCCACTGCGAAGTTTTTGCAGTTGATGCAACCATGGACGTTCATAGTATGCAATAGACCCAATGTCGTAGTGTCGCAGTTCCTTGACCAAGTCAGGGCTTATACCTGCATCGTTTTTGAGTTTGCTGTAGCGTTCACTGTGAGCTGCAAATAGTATGTCACCGTTGGCGTTGACGACGCTGGCCGCGGCATCGTGAAACCCGGCACTTATTCCTAGTATATTCATTTATATATAAACGGATCTCTTTTACGAAGTTCGCGAAGTTTTTTTCTGTAACGTATTTCTAGTACGATTCTGTAATATAAATTTTTAAGCCAGTTCATTGTGTATCCTTGATTGGTAGCGGTAGCCAGGGCGAAGCATATCTATTTGTAACCTTTCGTATGTTGGATCACTCCATACATAGTCGTACACTGCAGTTTTGCCATTGACTTCTATGGAATATATATCCAGATGTTGTTCCAGCTGTTGCCAAATTTCTTGTTGATCTGTGGTGCCAAAACTTTCTTCTAGCAGCACTTTACCAATTGGCAAATGCCCAATACTAAACTTTGGATCCAAATAATTTATTCCCTGGGCAGCGAGCCAGTCGTAAAATGGTTTCATTTCCTGTTGCCACCAACCAAGAGAATTGTCCACCGATCGTCCCCACTCAATGTCAAACTCTCCGCTGTAATACTTTAAATGTGTAATAGCCTCGCATACTGTGTCAGTTAGATTAGGCGCATGTTCGTCGCGCCAAACTTCAAAGTAGGTTTTGCCAATTTGGCACCAATGCATGTACACTGTTCCAAAATGTCTTTGGTAACCATTGGTGACAAATCCTTGCCGATGTGCATCAACTAGTTCATGCCTGGGTGCAGTGAGCCATGTGGTAATTTGGCTGGGACGTATCCATTCAGGATTGTTTTGTTGTTTGCGTTGACTCAGTATCAAACTCTCTAATTCATGACAAATGTTGTTGAGTTGTCGAATAGAATACTTGGTAATGTCATTGGCAGCACGATAAAAGTTACTTAAATTATCAACTGTGCCTTGTAATCGTTCAAAGTGATTGTGCAAGGCGTTGAATGTTTCATGGTTGGGTCCCAAATCCTCTGCCACACACAGTGCAGGGGTGTATATTTCAGTCATTGCATAGTGGTTACCAAAAAAGCGATTTATTCTAGTGACATGCTGATTCAGTTGATTGCAAAGATAGTCCAAGCTTCGTGCAGAATTTGGGAATCCCAAAAAACAAAAGTTCTTTTCCAGCATTAGATTGCGGTCAATAATGTTCTCCAAAGCTTGTACCCAATCATTGGCCAGCTGAGTATCTGCAGGTTGGATGTAGTAGGGCAACAACTTTGATTTGTTCAGCGGATCACGCAATGTTATTTTAATCAATTGATTTCCACCAGTCGTGTACCTGGGGCCTTTGCTGAAGAATTTGACTCATACTAGTATTGCATGCTCTAATAGATTCTAATTTTAACATACGTTGCTTGCCTTTAGCAAGACCTTGTTGATATTGTTCTGCCGAATACTGTTCTTCATAACAAGGCTTGGTTTTGAGTTCAACCAACAGTTGCCGCATTGTAGGCACAGTTGATTGTGCTATTAACTCATCAAGCCAAGGATCAAGTAAGTGGCGAGGCAACGCCAAGGGAGACATGATTATATCTGGTGAAAAACTAAACACAACTTTGGCCAACAATGCCACATGCAACTCTTGACACAGTTGCTCAATTGCTGCAACTTCGGTCATGCCAGGCAATGTGAGAGTAAAGTCAATTCTCATTTGCCGTGGATGAGTTTGATATCCTAGACCTTGTTTAAAATTTTCCAACCATCTCGTGTAATCAAGACCTGTACGGATGTATTCTCCGGTGTCTCCGGTTCCGTCAAGGCTTGCACATATTTGCCAGTCTCTGATGTGCTGGAGAATATCCTTGAACAGATCACAGCCACGATAGTGTATACGACTAAGATTAGTATTATATCTAGCATAAACGTTTGGTCCATCCCCTAGCTCAATTATTCTTTTCATGTACCGCCAATGTTGTTCGTACATCAACGGTTCACCACCCACCCAGTATATTTCTTCAATTTGGTGTTGTTCTACAGCCTGAGCGAACTCTTGTTCTATTTGTGTGTCTTGAAACTTACTTATCTGCTCACGCACATCATATTTCATCCAGTTGTTTTTGGAATCGTGCCAGTTGATCATTTGATACTGTCGCTGTTCACTTTCCCAGGCGCTGGATAACATATCACCGCACATACGACATTTGAAGTTGCAGAGGTTACTGAATCGGTAATCCCAACTTCGAGGCTGCATAGTAGTGGACCCATCACTGGCAGTGGTCTCCCAAATTTCATCATACCGGTGTTGGAACAAATGCCAAAAATAATCTCTGTAAACATCGGTATTCAATAACTTGTTGTTGCAGACATCACACTCAGACAGGGTTTCTCCTGCCATCATACGTCTGCGTACATCACGCATGTGATCGCCGTTCCAATGCTCGTCAAGCGTGATGGGAATATATTCACCAGTGCCAGCTTCAGTGTCAATGTATTGTTGAAAGTTCTGTGCTGGCTCTCTACTGGCACAGCACATACGACGTTCAGTCTGCGGCGACAGATAGGTATGCACCCACGGTGCCATGCACAACGAATCAGGTTTAGTCGTCATAAGGTCCATCGTAATATAGAATTTCTGCCAATAAAGGTGCAACATCCTTCAAACGTTGATTGCGTAGTCGATCAAGTCGTTCAATTTCATCAGTCAATGCACCGCCACGACCGCAACCCATGTATCCTTCTCTTGAATACATAAAATCAATTATCTTATCTCTGGCATCAGCATGTTGATCAACAATCAATTGACTCTGTAAATGCTTTGCTATGTTATCTTTGACTGGGTCAACTTGATTGGCAATACACCACACCGGTGAATCATGCAAGTAATTCCAGTACACATAATCCCAGGGAAACAAACTAGCCCAGGCAGCAATTTCATTGAAGTACACAACGTTCCAAATGCTTATGGTACAACACAATTGCAGTTGAACGTTTTTGCTGTTGCGTCGCAGACGTCTGAATTTATAGATGTTATCTTGTACTTCTGCCCATCGGGCACCACTTCGTTGATATTCAAATCGTTCGCCTAGGTCATCAATGCTAATGGCGATTTCAACTGTTTTAAAATGTGGCCATAACTCAATACCACGTTCAGGATACTGTGTGCCATTGGTGTTGTAATGTATTTCAATGTTGTGAGCAACACCACGATCCACAAGTGTCTGCAGGAAATCAAAGTGTTCAGCAATCATAAATGGCTCGCCACCAGTAAACTCCAGGTAACGTATTTGGTCAGCAATGTCACTGAGTTGTTGCCAGAACGCCGGACTCTCCCTTGGCCAACGTCCTTGTCGCAGCATCTGATAGGCATAGGTTTGTTTGCGTTCCAAGGTCATTACAGTGCCCACTTCTTCTGAGGCGTAGGTACTTGAACTCCATGGGCCGCATATACGACATTTGAGATTACAGATGTTGCCTAGTTTAAGATCCAAGAATATTAAATCTTTAGCGTCGTCAGTCCACTCCGTGTCAGTGACTATGTGTTTGAGTCGGTTGAGAGTGTGCTGTCGCTTGGAGGTTCCTCCTGAGTCTTCAATAGCCCAGCAACGCTCACACGTTGATGGAAGTTGACCTGCAATGAATTCCTGTCGGAGTCCTTGCATGTAACTGCTATCTCGTATTTGATTGAAGGTTGAGGTCGTAAGGTGGAATTTATCGTTGTTGTCATCTAAGATTTCATCCTTGGCTAAACAGCATGGTCGTACAGTTCCTATGGGAGATGTTTCTAAACTTACCCAAGGAAGAATACAAAATTTATCGTGTGGGATTTGCATTTAATCTTGACAGTTCAGGTATAACTTCAAAAATACTTTCACCACGTATGTCATCAAGCTGACGAGTACGTTCAAAAAACTTTGATTGCAAATGACTATTGTCTTGAGACATCATAAAATTTACAGCTGATTCAAATCCTTTTGTAGCACGTTGAAGTTGGTCATGTGGGCGTAGCCATGCCAAATGCTGTTCAAACTTGTATTGAAGTTCTTGTTTGTATGCTGCACCAGCAATGTCAATTCTATAAAAATCTGGATCTTGAAGAATGTTGACGTTTAAATCTTGATGCCGTATAAAACCACGGTTGACCCAATCACGATGAAAGTCAGGCAAGTGCCAGGCATTCATGATACTTAGGGTAGGACTAATGTAAAAGTCAACTTCAGGACAGATGCGCAGCATATCACGGCGATTCTGTTCTACTTGCTGCCAGTCAGTGCCCTTGCGAATATATTCAGCATAGTGGTCAGAACCGTCAAGGCTTGCGCCAACACTGACGCTGTCAAACATTTTCCAATACTCAAACACACTGCGATCTTTGAGCTTGGTGTGTGTAAAGTTGGTGTTGTAAATCAATCTTACATGAAACATCTTGCGTCGCACAAGTTCTTCTAAAATGTTGTAATGCTCTTCCATGAGCAAAGGTTCGCCGCCGGCAAAGTATATTTGTTCTACATAGTCAATGTGGGTCAATAACTGTTCCCAGATATCAGTTTCAAATCGTCCTGCATAGTTCAGTGGCTTGTTTTGTAATTTCCACTGTGGGCCAGCCAACTTGACTTGATCTTGATACCACTGGCTTGAGAAAATGTGCCCACAACTACGACACTTTAAATTACACAGATTACTGAATCTAATATCCCAGTAGCTCATTACAAATGGGTCAACTGCTCCACGGTGGTCAGTGGCGTTGATCTCATTGATATTGTGTCCATGATGTTTGTTGGCACTTTGCCTACCACTAAAAAAGCCACTGGCTTCTTGTTCGTAACAACGAGTACAATAGTCATTGGGCTTTTCATCTAGCATATCCAATCTTAGTTTGCACATGGCATCACTATTGGCAATTTCACTGAGAGTATTGTCGCGGCAGTTGCCCACTGGACCTACTTTCATTTCTGCGTGGCAACATGGCCAGGCTTCACCAGTGGGATAGGCATGCAAGTGTATCCAAGGATACATGCAAAATGTTTTTGACTCAGTGAGTAAGAAACGCTGTCGTGGGGTGAGCTGATCCAGTGATATCTGAATTGGGTCTGAGCTGTTATACTGATATTGACTCATACCATGCTTTCAAATTTGGAAATGTCGCCGCAAAGTTCTTGTCGCGACGTTGATCGTATTGTGTGTAAAACTTTTTAAAATCCTGTTGTAGTATTGCCTGTTCGGCTGCACCACTGTGCGGAGTCTTGACAATGTCAAGATAGTCTACTAGCCGTTGCATGTGATTCCACTCATGTTGGTGCAAGTATGTTTGATCCTTGTGTCTGATCATAAAATCAGCCAGTTGGTTCTTGTACTGTGTGCGCAGTTCTTCGGACAACACCAAGGGCGATTGAAAACTAGGAAAGCGCAGTATATTTAGAGTAAAACTCACTGCATCTTTGCCATAACTTAATTTCCAATTGACTATGCAATCTAAAAAGTCCACTAGACTATCCAAGCACAAGGCGTTGATGGTACACATGATATGCAACCCACGTAACTTGTGGTCAATTTGATTGTCAAGTATAAGTTCTACACTATTAGCCCAATCGTCCCAAACCAATCCGTCTCTAATATACTCTGCATGACTTCCGATAGATTCATTACTAGTGTATAGGTCAATGGGTGCGTCCACACTATTAAACAGGCGATCGATATCAACTTGAGTTCCTAAATTACTGTTAATTGCCAGTCTTGTTTTTGATTTGCCTTGATTTGTTCGAAACCAATCAAGCAACTGCCAGGTGTAGCCTGACATCAATGGTTCACCACCGGTGATGCGTAGTTCGTCTAGGGTTTGATGGAGGTCTGATTCCCACCAAGCGAAGAAGGCCTCGACATAAGGATTAGTCTCACCGAATTTATAAAGTTGACTATTATCATGAGTGTGAGTAAAGTGATTCCTACCATCTGACTCCAGTCCCAGGTATGGCCCGTTCGCATGTATGTCGCGTACCCATGTGCTGCTAAAGGCGGGATTGCAATAACTACAAGCAAATTGGCAAGTACGATCAAAACTAATTTCAAGAGTTCGTAAGTTGAAATCTTCTGTGTAATTTGTTTGGTAAGCACGATCTAACTCCTCCAGGGGATATATTTTGCTTTTATACACTCGATCTGATATTGCGTCAACACCCATGTCTTCTATTTTCCAGCAGTACTCGCAACCTGCAGGTCTTTCGCCACGTTGCATCAACTGACGTTCGGCTTTCTTTTTATGAGTATTGTGCAGGGCACTGGGATTCTCTACAACATCTTCTACTTCAATACGGTGTGGCAGTGGATGATGGCAACTTGTAGTCATACCTGAGCCCAACCAAATAGTGGCATTGTACCACTTGGCTGCACAGAAACTAGCAGTCTTGGTATCCAACACCTGTTTTCGAAATTCTAAATCATCCATTGACGAATCCATTGGTAATTAAAAAGTGTTTGAATCTATCAGGGAACTCTTTGCGCACAGTGTCACGCATGGTCCACAGATGTTGTTGATTATACTCGCACACAGATCTTGCTTCTTGCAAAAAACTTTTTAGGTTGTAATCAGACTGACATAAATCTTCCACAACATCACGTATTCGACTCAGCCTATCAACATTATTATAGATTAAATCAAACTTTTCGTCAATCAAATTTCCAAAAGACTTGAACCCTAATGCATGCATATCTCTGTAATAACCAAAGTTGCTGACTGCAATCCAAGGATGTCCTATTGCTATGGGTTTCCAAATTTTTTCAGTTCTAAAACTGTAGGGATAGGTAAACACTGTTTCGGACACTAGACTGAAATATGTGTCAATGTATGGCTTGGGTTTAAGGTAAATTTCTCCCCATTCAAACTGTGCCTGCCCACCTGGATTGGTGCCAGAATAAAACAAATCATTTTTGACATAGTTGTCTGTTGAGATTCTATCTAAGTTGTTTTGATAACGCTCAACTTCATATTCTTTTGGCAGGTATTTTATAGGGAAAGGCTCGGTCATTAAATTTTTGCCATCATCAAACAAAGTAATTTCATGATGGCGGTGACCTTTGAGATCCAAATTAGTCCATAGGCATTGATCCAACAGCCCTGACCGTTGAAAACTTTCTAGTAGAAATTTACGATGTGGGCGGGATCTTCCGTTTAAAAATAAAAACTTATAGGGCTTGCTGGAGTCAGAGAACAATAGAGGAAGTGTTTGAGACGCCGTGACGTTTTCTTCGTAGTCAAACACCTTGGGCAAGAAACTATCATATCTAAGATGGTGGTATTGAGATTCCATGTCACCACCGCCTATCAACAACATACGACCTTGTCTTATTAATTCGCCGTAGCCCACATATTCGGTTTGTTGTTTGACTGTTTCAGACCCTTCGGCTGGGCTACTCAACACTACTTTTATGGTATCTGATTCTATCAACTGTTTTATTTGATGTTGATTGAGATTGCCTTGTTCTCTGCCAATTACATAGATGGCGTTGGGGACTATCTGCGTTTTGTCAAAATCCCAGAACTCGGCATCAGCCCAAGGGCGGAGTTGATCGTAAACTTCGCAGAACGTATCAATTATTAATCTTCGGTTACCTAGCATGTTGTTCACATTCCTGCCAAAAGGTTGTCATCTCTGGAAAGGTTTCTAAAAAGTTGGTATTGCGACGACGATCGTGTTCATTGAAAAAGCGATAAAAGTCTGCTCGTGATGAGTTTACTTCTACAGCATCTTGTGGTTCACGCATCCAATCCAGGGCACGTTGCATACGTTGTACTTCATAATCCTTGAAGCCTACAAAACTACCCTCAGGCATGAGATTCTGCTGCATGAATTCTATGTGTTGCTCCATGCGCCGTTGATATGCTGGGGGTAAAATTTGCAGACTTTGCCAGCGAGGTTGTCTCAGCAGTGGTGTATCAAACCACACACGTTGATATGTTCGGCTGTGCCTAGCACGTAGTTCTAAGATATAATCAAGTAATTGATCTAGTCCTGTTACACTGAGATTGTTGAGTGTGACAATAAATGTAAGACTGTTGCGATTGGGAACATCAGTGAGATATTCATTGACATGGTCCAGCATTAGGTTCATGTCAAGTCCGTCTCTAATGTATTCGGCCTGTGTCCAATCACCAGTGTCAACACTGACATACTGCATGAAGTGTTCAATTTGTGTGTTGCATAATCTCTTGACATAATCAAGGTAGCGTGAAAATATGTGATGTTCAACACTGAAATTTGATGTGACGTTTAAGTGCAGGTCCATCTTGGGCAATGCCAACACATAGTCAAACACACGGTATGTGTTTTTATCCAGCAATGGCTCACCACCGGTCATGCGAAAATGTTTTAGCCTTGGGTATAACTGAGGCCACCAACGCCAAAATGCTTCTACATAAGGGTTATCTTCGCGAACAGGTATAGGCTTACGACGCCCGTTAAAATGACTCGGCTCATTATGAGGGACTCTAGTAGGATAGGCCCCATGTCGGTTAGTTTCGTCGGCCCACGTTGAACTATA